>CM042968.1:3876898-4040474 GCA_023678885.1 Pogostemon cablin | reverse complement strand
TTCTTATTGCCATATTACAATTAGATCTAAATATTCTAATTTCACAATTTCATGTAGTACCATACCACCAAAAGGGAGGAGCTAGAAAAAATTTTAGAGGGTGCTGACTATATAAAAGTGTGTTGATCATAATTTATATTAGAGAATTAAATAGTACTACTTCCATTCTGATTTTGGTTGTATTGATAAAGAGTTAAAAAAAAAATTCTTTAAACTAATTTTATTGATTTTTAGGTAATGTTTTTTTATGAATAGGGAAAAAATTATACTGTAAATTATGTGGGGACGGAAACAAAAAGTGTAAGGATAATTGTGGAGTGGAGAAGTAAAAAATAGTATAATATAAATACATAATTTGCAATCAAAGGAGAATTTCGAGGATATTATCAAATAAGAATCAAAAGAGTAGTCTTTTGCATTAACTATCTAGTTCTTTTGCAATAATAATAACTAGAGGTGTAAAGGATAAAAATTATTATTTAGAAAGAATAAATATTAATTATAAATTTTATATAGAGGAAAGTTTTACAAGGGTAGGGGGTAAATGTAGAAACTATTCTTTTCCACCACCCAATTCAATTCCATTACTTATAAAAGTAAATTTCCATAGTCGGGTTTAGAAAAATGTAATGTAGCATTAAATATTGTAGTATATGGAAATGAAAACACGTTTCTTTCGTTTTAATTTTTAATGCGTGAAGGGTGAAAGGATGGAGAGAGATCGACTTACAAGTTATACCCTAAATTGCAGTGACTCGATCATTTGTCAACGCGTTACTGTGTTTATTTTTATTTTCTTTCATTAATGAATTATTTATTTGAACTCTCATAACATTTACCTCCCCATAATTATTAAAAAATATTTTTAAATATAAAATCGATAAAAAATAATATTTATTGAACTATTTTATAATTAATTATATATGATGATAGATGAAAAGTGATAATATTTTTTAATAAAAAATAATATCCTTAATAAAAGAAAAAATATATTTATTTTAATATGTTAGTCTTTTGTGAATCGGATTCACGGTGTAAACTCTATGATCCACATTTAATTTAAGGGAACTCTCTTATGAGACGGGTCAACTCTTACTAAAGTATGCTTATTGTATAAGTAAGTATGTTTATTTGTAGTTAAAGTATGTTAATAATAAATCATATTATAACACTCCAAAATCATACTTTAAATTCACCATTTATAAAACATACTTTAACAATTATTTAAGAATATTTTATCTATATAACAGACATACTTTACACGTCTCACAAACCGTTCTCACATATATAATGTCTAACAAGAAAATTTGTCTTAATTTAAACCCTAGCGAAAAACATAGAGTATATAAAATTGAAAGGAGAAGCACGTGATTTACACAAGTGTTTATCTTATTTATATTGAGATTGTCTCATTTAAGACTTACTCTAAAAATGAATAATAATTTGTAAAGACAATGTTTTGTCACTTTTGTGTTCAACCGTGACATCTACAATTTTATGGGTTAATATTTTATCCCTTGATTTAAATACTTATTCTTAGGATTAGAGTCCCATGTAAAATTCATGTAACTCCCTCCTAAATATATACAGTAATTAAATTTTACTAATTTAATATATTTAGGATTTTAGCGTATGGTATGTTAGTAACCTTTAATGCAACTGTTTACACTTCATTAACATATCTTTAATGCAACTGTTTACACTTATTAGGATTTTAGTCGAATATCATTTTACTTAAAAAAAATAATAAAAAACATAACAACCCCTTATTTAATCCACTATTTTTACCATCTTTGTGGGTAGTCAATACATAGTTTGACTAAAATATGATGTAAATTTCCATTTATATTAAAAAGAAATAATTTAAACAATTTAGGGAAAAAAAGTAATTATATGTATTTTTTGTAGAGTTTTGCAAGAAAGCATGCAAATAGTAAAAAAGAAGGACGTGTGTAGTACTAAAAAGAAAGAAAGAAAGTATGTATATATACAACTGCTAGCTTCAACACAGGGGAGGAAATTTTTTATTTAACAGTAGTGTTATTATAGTATGTCTGAACGATGTTGTGACCTACAATGCTGTTGAACTTGTAAAATATTTTCTTCTCGAAAGTAAAGAGTCGACTTAGGCCTTGTTTTTTAAGCATCTTTCGTTGGTGTTTTGTTGTAAAGTTTCAGTATTCTTGCACCTGCAGATTTGCAACGCTGTGCTGTTGCTGTTGTCATTCCGCGCAATGTTTGGCAGGACCCGAGGTGAGTTCCATATTTATTTCTTTTAGCAGAAATCAATACTTGGGGTGATAGATCATATAAGGTTACTTAAGTAATCATTTATATGCCAAATTGGCCATGTGTTTTAATTATTTGTTTGACAACTTCTTCTACTCAATTACTGTGTTCCTAATGCCAGAAATCTTGAAAACCAAAACATTATTAACAAGTTCTAGACATTGTTGTTTCCTGCTCTCTTACACATTTGGATCATTACATCTCTCTCCTGATCAAATTGTTATTAATTCTGGCAATTGATGTTTGAACTCTGTTTTCAGATCAAATTTCAGAAAATAAGCATTAGCTTTTGTTTGATGGTTGATGGATTTGGATTCCATACTTGTGGATTAATTTGACTTATTTTATATATATGATCTTATATCTTCTTCTGTTGAGCTTGTAATGTAATTTCTTGTTTCATCATCGTTCTTTCCCACTCCTTTTGTCTTTATTCAATGTGTGTTTGCAGCAGATAATTAACTCCATCTGCAAATGTGTCAATTAAACTTAATCGGAATCCTCCTTCGCAGGTAGCTTGAATCGAGTTACTAGAACATTAATTGTTTCAATATTTTTCAAATCATGTCACTAACCTTTACGTAAATCTTGCAGATATTTCAGTGGATGATTCGGTGGTGGGGTGGCAACTAGCTCCGGGTAAAATACCTTCACCGACTAACAATTTAAGCCATGCATCAAGAGAACTTTTAACATATTTCAATTGGAAGAAATTAAATGACTCTGTGTAGTAGCAATAACATAAAGAAAATTAGTGGTTCTTGAGTTGTTAAGGTGCTACATTTTAATAAACAATCAACTGTCGTATTCTAATAATCCATTCAATTCTCTAAAGTGGGGGTGAAATAGATGATTCAACAAAAAGCTCTTTACAATATATTGCCAAGTAAGCAAGGAAGTTGTCACGTTTGGTCATGCCCCCCCCCTCATTTTTCTCAATAATTTGCATATATGTAGTAATCATTAGCAATTGCTAATTTAGTTAAGGTGGCTGTTGTACTATTTTCACCGGAAGGAGGTCAGAGGTTCCACCCTGGGAACCCCCACCCCTCATTTTTCTTTTTAATAAGCTTTTTCTTCAGATTTTTTTTTTTATTATTTTTATTTTTCTCTATACACACACTCAAGAGTTAGTAATCATAAGCAAAACAAAAGGACAAAGATCAAAGCTGCTTTATTCACGTGATCAATGCTTTCAATTCCATCTAGATTCAGTAGAAAGATGAGAGAGCAAACTTGCATGGCATAAGATGTCATTAAGGATAAAATAAGTGAACAGTAGATTTATAAGAGTATAATGGGCTGAAACCTGAAAGGAAATAGGCACTTCCACAATGGATATCGTTTAATCCTTTGAGTACACAGAGCAATATCACACAATTGAATTTGTTGTTATCTTTAGCATCTTTAATAACTTAATTTCTCAATCATTTTAGATGACGAGACTGAAAGTATCAGGACCGTCATATATTTCTACGGATGAGATGATGTAGCCCTTTCACCAGGTCATCTAACGAATTATATCCTCCTATTGTTGAATTTGTTTATAAAATTGTGAAAGCTAATTCTCACTTTTCTCAAGAGAGACACGATCATAGGGTCCCTCGTACTGAAATCGAACAAGCTCCCGACGAACAGCCCCAACAAGGTTTGAATGAAGACATGATGCAAATTACTAGCATTAATGTAGTTGTGGATATACTTGCATAATCCAAATCCTCCACGTTTATTAATTCTCTTCTTATTTTACTCCTGTTATCTAACTAATCTTCATTAAATGTGATGACAGGGGAGACTGATTCTGAAGCGTCATTTGTGACAGCAAATGATGAGACTGGTGAGTCCGTTATTGTAACTATTTAAGCTGCTTCATTCTATTTTTCACTTGCTTCAAAATTTATAGAAAAGTAAAAAACCATTAATATTTTTTTCCTAGCCACATATCCTGATTCTCATTTCATCAATAGGCATGTTAGGTGTCTGAGGCACAACACCTCCCCCATCTCAATAGTTTGTCCATAGGTCTCATTTCACATGTACTTGCACCTTATCCTCTGATATCACAAGCAAGTTGTATCTTGATAAGCAAATGATGGATAATGTATGAAGTCGGGTAGTGCTCAAGTCCTGTCATACTGTTTTACATCTATGCCATCAAAGCCTCATATTTTGCTTCATGTAATGCACATATGTGCTGTCTGATCATAAATCATACATTGTTTCTGCTGAAGTCTTGAGGTGTACAACATAATGTGTACTGTTTGTTGGCATATCCACAAATTATAATTACCATTTATTATACTGTGAATAGATGAATTTCAGAACATATGCATCCATGAATATCTATCTTTTTGGATAACAGAGAGAGCATCCACATGATCCAAAGGTAGTATTTCGTTTATCTAATATATTTAACTAGGCAATTCTAGATCTCTCTTTTACAATCATACTTCCAACAAAATCTTCTAAATTATGTCTTAGAAGATAAAGATAAATGATAACCCCATAGACAATCATACTTCAGAATACTTTTACTCGTTCTAGTTATTATTACTACCCCCAAAGGGGATTCTTACCCTCAGACAGTATAGTTCATTGAGAAAAGAACAAGTGCCAACATTTAATGACTTATTTAAGCGTTGGTTCTGTCTTCATATATACAGGAAAGTGTCTTGACAACAGACACAAAATTTCTGAGCAAGGTTTCACATCTAAATCTATTGAAACCCATTAATAGACTTTAGGTTCGTTCGAAACATAGACCAAACTTTCAAAGATAATAAACAATTATTAATTTGCATAATATAAGAGATCTGTTCTGCCTCAGAATGTCTTGCTGCAACTTTATGCTAATACATGAAACCAGTTGCTTCATCTAATTACATTAACATCTTACATTACGAGCTTAGCAAAATTTCTCTTACTCCTTCCCATCTTCCCAAAAAACGACCACAGACCAGTGTATGGTTTGATTATCAAGGCCAACTTTCTTATACTCTTTTCAAGCTCTTTAATCTCAAATGTAGTGTTGCATGAACAAGAGCTTGATTAAGCAATAATCAGCGTGGTAAAAAAACCTAGGCTGCTGACAATTTAAAATCATATGGAAAGATGAAAGTAATAGACCAAACAAGAATTTTCAGTTGATCCAGTGGAGATTCTTATTTATGGGGAGAATTTCATTGGCCTTCGAGTCCGACTGGATCGACAACATATCCAATTCGATGAATTTCTTGACCCTCTCAAGTCTTTGTTTGCTGACAGATTTGAGTCCTTTAATCATCTCCTATCTACTTTAATCATCTATATCTTGTTTCAATATCTCAATCATATGATTCATATCTCTATCATAGTTTATAAAAAGATAAAACTATTATAAATATATCACCCTTTATTGTTTCATTTATGGGATTATAACTCCCCATCAACCTTTGGCTCCTTATTATTTCATGAATAAAATTACTTTTATGTCCTCTATATCCAAAACAAATATGTGAAGCTTTGATTTCCAAACAAGATGACCATAGTCTATTACTCTACAAAACAACCTCAATGGATCAAAACCAAAAATAAGAGAGATAGAGAACTAATGTATCTTGAATTTATAACTTCTCTTTGAGATCTTTGTCAGCTTAACTTCTCACACTCATATTAGCTAGATTATAATCATGAATGTGGTGACTATCATGACTTTCTCTTTTGTATGAGCTACACTTCTGGCATTCTCTTTGTTATCTGAAACCACTATTGGCTTACTTTTCTTTACATGGCAAAAGTTGTTATTGTTTGTATAAGTTTTAATAATATCATCTTCCACCACTTGCTTGCAGATACCCCCTTCAACTTGTATGGATATTTATTCATTATTTTAGTTCAACTCATAGATGTCGGAACAGCTATTTTAGGAAAAGAGTTGGTTATAAACAATCATTCGATTTACATATTTGTCACCTATCGACAAGCGGCCGGGGCTCTTGTTTTAGCTCCATTCGCTATTAGGTTTCTTCTCTACTTATTCTTTTCCTTTTAAATTTTTTTCGTATATAGTACTAATAATTTTTTATTAATTAGAGGAGGGCCTCCATTATCGTTCGTCGTAATGATGAAGATATTATTGATTTCTGCATTGTACGTATATTATTGCATGGATTTATATTATTTATAAATTTTCATTATATTTTTAACCTGTTAAAATAAAATTAACATTAATATATTTGTATGAATGCAGTAACGCAATAAGTGTAGATTTATTCTACACTGCAATCAACTACATACCAATAACGATTGTAGCTGGATTAAGTCAAACCACATATTTCTTCACATTCATCATAATGATTTGTTTAAGGTAAGTATATAGAGTAATATGTTTATGTAATATATTTTATATTACATATTAATCATTTAAATTATTTTTAGGATGGAAACAGTGTCCGTGAGGACCATAGGAGGAGTAACAAGGATAATTGCTCTATCACTGTCCGTTATAGGAGGCTTAATATTAACGTTCATCACCAGAAGCCCAACTTTGTATACTGAGACACGAAATGCTGTCGGATTCCTCTACAAGGAACCAACACTTTCAGCAAAGAAATGGATAATAGGGTGTTTTATCGCCTTTGGATCCTTCAGCACTTGGAGCATATCGTTAATATCAAAGGTAATTTTTAATTGTATTTATGTGTCTCAAAAAAATAAATATATTAACACTTTATAAATTATATTGTCACAGGATCTATTGCTCGAAGAATATCCTTCAAAAGTGTGCGTCACCGCACTATGTAGCCTATTCAGCAGTTTTTTCTGTTTGATTTGGGCGGCTGTGAAGGAAGAAAAACATCATGAAGCATGGATCCCTTCATTAAATATTAGCCTGGTCGCAATTATATATCATGTAAGAATATTTGTATGCAACGGTAAATATAATTATATGTATAATACTATACTATATATAATCAAATTTAATTTCATGATATGTGTAGGGTTTGATCGCTGTTGGATTAAAGTATTGGCTGGATGATTGGGTTGAGAAAAGGAAGGGAGATTTTTTCCTTCATTACTTTGACCCACTTGAAGTAGTTATCACTGCCATAATCTCAGCGATCATATTCATCGGCCCACTCCGTTGGGCAAGGTCAGAAACTCCTACTTAATTACTTACATATTTATAATATCAATCTTTTAAGTAATTTTATTTTTACTGATAGCGTATGCGGGCTTTTGGTGGTGATAACGGGCCTCTATTTGAATTTATGGGTTGAAAAAAGAGAGAAAAAATCATCCGATACGCCTCCCGCGGAGGGAAATCCAATTGGAAACGTTTAGTGAATTCTTGCACGAAAGATGAAAGGTTTTTTCTTGTTTACTTTCTATTGTTTGTAGAGTGAAACATTGTTGTAGATGATGATATTACTAAGTAATAATCAACCTAATCTTTGAATACACAATCAAGCAATGGATTGAATACAAAAATTTTATCGCATATGATAACAATATGGAGTTTGTGTGTGTATGTGTGATTGTATGAAGAATAATGCGTTTATAGTGGTTCACCTTGTTTGTACTTGCTTACATCCACTGTGAGAGAGAGATCTATTATTGATTGAGAGAGCAAAACGTGTTACAATGCATACATGCATGAATTACAGCAATATATATACTTCATGCCTGCATAGAAAGTTACAGGACCAGTGCGTGTAACCGGCTTCCAGCTGGATTCTCAGGTGGTTACAATGAATCTCGACGGTTATAACCAACTCCATCACACACCCTGCATGGCCAGCTATCCATTCATGTATAGAACTTTCCAGAAACAGTTCGAATGTGACTTGTACAACGGCCACAAGACACCCTGCTCACCACTTATGCACCCGGTGTAGACTTGCTGATATATGTGTGTGTTTCTTGATTCTGCTGATGTTGCTGCAACCGTTTCACTCATGCATCATCATCAGCTTCAACCTTAAACACACACATACTCATCCTAATGTTGATCACTCATTTTTTAATCCCATTTTGCATTAAAAACATCAAAAACACTATTCATTTCGCCCCACCAAAGGTGACAAAAGAATAGGGTAGATTGAGGTGCTTAACAAAAACTAAAATTATAATCTCCATTAATTGGAAGATTATGATATCCAAAATCATCATTTCTTGATTGACAACGTAATATAAGAGGATTTTCACTCGAAGGAAGATTGTTAGCAACATGAACAGTTATACTTATGCTTCGGAAGGAAGCATGCCAATGATTGGAAAAAACATATGATTGAAAAAACTACCAAACATTTTATCATTCATTTGTCTTGAATTTTTTCTTCTTCTTAGATTCCTTCTGAATAATGTCATTTATATATCATAATGGATTCAATGGATAAGGTTTAATTTCGTAATAATGACTATTCATTAATTTAATTTTGGATTCTAATTTTATTATTAAATTTTTATTTGACTAGTTATTTCTGTAATTAATTTAGAGATACTCAATTAATTAATATGAATGCTAAAATATTGGGTATTAGTAATTGATTTACAACAAAAAATTAGCAGTATGGTATTTTCCAATTGGCACATTTACTCTAAATACTTAATAAATAAAAAATTAAAAAAACTTAATATTATAGGATATTGACAAGGTTATAGAGTACCCATTTATGTAATTTAATCCAAAGTTAAATATACCACAAATAAAGGTGATTCTCGGTGCAACTTGTTCATTCCCAATATTTATTTATAAGTTAAAAGTGGGGTAGTGGATAGTTATTTTCTAAAAAATATTAATTATATTAATTTATTTAATAATGTAGATTAGATTATAAATAATTTAACAATTAAGATTGTCCAAGGGTAGGGCTGGACTCCACAAATAAAAGCTTTATTACTAATTTTAAAGGGGCGGATATTTACATCCTCAGAATTATTAAATAAACTCTAATAATTTATAAAATTAAAATATGATAATGTGATAAGACGTAAATAATTTTTTATAAATAATAAAATAAAAATAATTATAATAAAATTTCTAAATGCACCTCCAATCAAATTTCTAAATGTAACTCATTGTTAGAATCACTAAATCACGATCAACCTAAACCCCAACCTTTCTGCATCAGTGTAATATCATGAAACAAGTAAAATTAAGAACGATGATCATCCGGAACAAGCAATAATCGTAAATGAGGAGCATAATCAAAATATTCAGAGAAATGTCAATCCATCAGCAGAAAACAACAAATGTGTATATAAAAAAAACAGGTCGTTTGGTTGTAACAACCAACAACTTAACAACTTAAGGTGTTCGACTGCAGATGTGTAAAAAAAAGGTACTTTAAGGTGTTCGACTGCATCAGTCAAATAGAATACAAAAAAGATCGTTCGGTTGTAACAACCGGTGTTCGACTACAGTAGTCGAACAGAACATACAACAACAAGTTTTGGAATTCACATACGTATTGCTTAGAAACCTGTCTAATTGTTTCTAATTCATAGAAAATTCAATTCAATTTGCAAGACAAGTACAACCACATACTACATAAACACAAATTCAAATTACCCATACTTAATTTTTAAATTTTTAAATCAACCAAAACCCTAGAATTCGTGTCAATTGCAAAATAAGGAAACAAAATGATAAAGAAGACATAATACTTACTTAACATTGACGAAGTTTTGGCGGTGAATAGGAGTTATTCCCTCTTCTTTCGCTTCTGATCAATCGCGGCAGATTCTGCAGAACACGACAGTCGCGGTTGCAACGTTTTTTTATTTTGTAAGTAATTAATTTTTCTTTAATTTGTGTATAATTAATTAAAAGGATATAATTGTCTTTGTATGGGGGTGTATTTAATATTTTAAATGTATAATTTTTAATTTTAATGGGGTACGTATATTAATTGTGATTCATTTAACAATTTTGGAGGTGCAAATAGTCTCTCCCAATTTTAAATTTATTTCTTAATTACTTTAATGTTGAATTATTGTAAAAAAATTATTGCAAATAAACTACTATATATATATTCAATCAATCAAAAAAAATTATACCACAAATAATAATTAATTAAAAAAAATTTTTTAGATGGTAATTGAATTGGTACATTTACTAAATGATAAGTTTGAGTAATACCATTTTACACTTTTTTTTAATTATTTATTATATTCTATATAAAATATTATCATTTTTGTTATAAAATATTATCTCTTTTTATTTGTGTTATAAATTATTTATGAAATAACATTATCATTTTTCATTAATTATTGAGTATCACTTTATTATAGGAGATACTACTATTTTTCAGCCGTCGAGTTTAAATGATACTCACACAATTCTTTGTCATATATATATATATATATATATATATATATATATATATATATATATATATATATATATATATATATATATATATATATATAAATAAAGGATATTGACTAAGTTATAATAGGTATTTAAAGTAATTTAATAAATTATCATATACTATCGTCACTTTGTTTTACACAACACGGATTATTTATTTTAATAAGATATTCTCTATATAATTATGAAAATATGTTTATAATTAAATTTATATAATTATAAAATATAATTAATATAAATAAATTACTATTCACGTTGATTACTTTTTATTAAATATGGAGTACTAAATATCATATTAAGAGTTATATCAACAATTAAAATTAATTTAATAAGTGATTTTTAATTAATAATAAAATTAATCTTAATCCCTTAATCTAATTTTTAAGTTATTGAGCCATTAATACTATAAAAAATACACTTAAAAACACGAAATCATCATAAATTAATAAACATATGAAAGCAAAGTTACAAAATTAATTAATATTTGATTGCAATTTGAGTTTGATGATTATCACATGTATAAATATGCCAAGAATTATTTTGTGTTGTTACATGTAAAAATATGCCGACAATTATTTTATGTTAATGTTGAATAAAATAAAAATAAGATGAGTAGTAATTTTAAATCTGATAAAATATTAATGGGTAGATCTTTCATGAGACCGTCTCACGATCATTTTTCACATTTTAAAATAGTTATCACTAATGCTATAAAACGTTACTCCCTCCGTCCCGGGTATTTTTACCCGTTTGTACAGGCACGGAGATTAAGACGTTTTATTTTTTAATATATAATGTAAGAGAAAGTAGAGATAAATTAGTAATTTAAAAAGAAAAAGTGAATAAAGTTATTGTGAATGATGAATAAAGTGTAAAAAAGTAATTAAAGTTGTTGGGATTGTAAAAAGTAGGTAATAAAATACTATCACTTTTCATTTATACTATAAATTGTTCATAAAATAAAATTATTATTTTTTATTAATTTATTTATTATCAATTTCCTTTATAAAAGTTATCACTTTCTAACCGTTTCATGTAAGCCCGGTCTCACATAAGTCTTTGCCAACGTTAATTATGATATTTAATAAAGGGTATATTTATATTTACGCGAGAACGTCTCACGTAAGGGTTTACATAACACGGATACAAAATTATAAAATTATTATTACTTTTGCTATAAAATATTATCATTTTCGCTATAAAATATTATTATCTTTTATTTATAATATAAATAAATTGTTACTAAAATAATTCACATATCATTATTACTTTTTAAAAGAAATAAAAAACAAAAAAATAAAAGAAAAAATATTTAATATATTATATATTTTTTAATTAATTTATTAATTTTATATATTATATTTATATATTAATATATCAATTACACAACAACGGAAGAATTTCAAATGACACGGTTTTATTAAGGATTTGAAATCTATTCAAAAACAACAAAAAAAATTCAAAATCAAATCTATTGATTTGAAATCCATGGATTTAAAATTTTGGATTTATAAATTCATTGATTTCAATGTTATCTAAACATGATGGGGAGATTTGAGGGAGGATTTATAAATCCCTCCACAAATCATTCCATCCAAACACTACCTTATTGTTTTTATTATTTTATTTGTAACTTCAATCATAAAAAAAAAAAAAAGTCAAATGAATTTGGAAAATTTATAATGATTTCAGACATTTTAGAATTGGAGATTCAAGGCAATTATATTTCCATTATATCGTCTCTATAAATATATTCTTTTAATTAAATCTTTAGGATTAATATATAAAATTTATTTTCAAAATTTTGTGAGACTGTCTCCATAAATATTATTTTCATATTTATAATTTATTATATTAAATAATATTTTATATTTTATTTTATTAATACGTTATTCGATTAAAAATAAAAAAAATTATAGTATACTATATCTTCCTTAAAAAACAATAATTGATTTTAACAAAATAGATTATATATTTTTTTAAAAAAAAATAAATATATATCAATTAAAATAAAAAATTAATATAATTAATATTAGAAAGTTAATATATAGTCAATTTATTTTAAATACCGAATCGAATTTAATGTTATAAAAAATAAGCGTACAAACAATGTGATATATATATATATATATATATATATATATATATATATATATATATATATATATATATATATATATATATATATATATATATATATATATATATATATATATATATTATGATTAAAATAAAAAAAATAATAATATAAAAGTATATAATAATATACTTTAATTATTTAATTATTTTCGTGCAAAGCACGTAATATCTAAGTATAAATGAACAAAAATTTCGAAATTCTTACAACTCGAGTATACGAGTCCTCTGCCATTTATTACGCATTCCCATTATATTATATTATTTATTTATTTACTTTATTTTAATTATTTAATTTAATTGATTAATTATTTTAAATATTAATTAACTTTACCATTATTATTATTTAGGTATAAAATCTTTATTTAATATTCATTTTTTTATTTATGTTATTTGTATTCATATTTTTAATATTACAATTTATTATTAGAATTGTTACCTAAAATCGTTAAATTATTATTTTAACTTTTAAAAAGAAATATGTATTTTTATTTATTATTTTATATTTATAATTAATTATTTATATTTTCTGAAGTTAATAATCAGCTCAAGATCCTCTCAAGCTATTATGATGATATTTTATTTTGAAAAGCGGGCATGAGAAGAATAGCAAAGAGGTGGAGGATTGCTTGAAAAGGCAGAAGATTTCAACTTAGATATACCTCTGAGATTTAAAATTGCTAACAGATGTAAATACTGATATTTTAAACATATTTTAAACAAGATGAAAAGAAAATACAATAAACCTAAAATTGCAACAGAAGTAAATATTGATTATTTTAAACATATTTTAAACAAGATGAAAAGAAAATACAATAAACCTAAAATCGCAACAGAAGTAAATATTGATATTTTATTACCAATCATACGCCTTTTTCAAATTGTTTGGAGGCCAATATCCTGTGAAATAAATACCGTCTTCTTTTGCCGCCCAATAACACGATCGTTGTACACATATATTTCTATCCCATTTTGCGTTAAAGACATCAAAAACTTTATCTTTTCCGTTCCACCAAAGGTGACAAAAGAATAGGGTAGATTGGGGTTTGTAACAAAAGCTAAAATTATAATTTCCATTAGTTGGAAGATTATGATATCCAAGATCATCGTCTCTTGATTGACAACGTAACACAAGAGGATTTCCACTATCGGGAAGATTGTTAGCAACATGAACAGTATACTTATGCTTTGGGAGGAAGCATGCCAGTGATTGGAAAAGAAACATGATGGAAAAAACTACCAAACATTTGATCATCATATTCATTTATCTAGGAATGAATATTTTTTTTCTTAGATTCCTTGTGAATAGTGTCATTTATATATATTAATGGATAAGGTTTAATTTCGTAATAATGACTAATCATTAATTTAATTTTGGATTCTAATTTTGTTATTAAATTTTTATTTGACTGGTTATTTCTGTAATTAATTTAGAGATACTCAATTAATTAATATGAATGCTAAAATATTGGGTATTATTAATTGATTTACAACAAAAAATTAACAGTATGGTACTTTCCAATTGATATCATTAAGGGTATTTGGCTAATTCATATACTCGATTAATATGAATGCTAAAATTATTGGGTATTAGTAATTTGCAAAAAAATTAACAGTATGTATTTTCCAGTTGAGTATGAAGGATATTTGATTAATCGTTATCTTATTAAATTAAATGAATTAATTAAGTATTTTCAAAACTTGAATAATTTTATTTACTCTTAATTTACTAGCATGAATGGGGATAATTAAAATATTACTTATGTTAAATACATTATGAGTTTATATTCAAATAATAATTTTAGTTTAAGAATTAATTTTTTTATTTATTTGGCATAATAATTTATATAAATGGATTAAATTTCAAATAACATTACGATACATATGAGTAAATAAATTAAATTAAGTTAAATAATGTTCTTTGTTATTATAGAATAATTACACACCATTATTAAAAATCTCTCTGCTACATTTTGTGTATCATTTCTCACAATCTTGTTTTCATCAAGACACACAATTTTACGACAGACTTTTTACTACTGAAACATCAACATATATTTAGCCATGTCTGAATTTAGGCTTTTGAAGATATAATCCAATTTATTCAAGTTTTTGTTTGACTTTTATCTATTTTCCCTAATGTCACGTAACATGTCACAATCAACTTGCATCATTATATAATAATCTTGATCTATAATATCAACTTTTAAGTTTCAAAGTGAACATAGTTTGGAAGCGCTAACATTTTATAGGATTGAACTTAGATTCGATTTCCATTAAGAACGAATTGGATTTTGGGAGTAACACATATACTCTTCTCGTGATATTCTTATAATTACGTTTACTTTTTACATGAAAATTAAAAAATATAATTTTTAATATATAATAGATTGAATAATATAATATTTTAATATATAGTAACTAGTTATATTAGTGTCATACGTGAGTCTTTTGAAAATAATATTAATTTATGTGGGTCACATTTTTAAAAGGAGAAATGTAATTTTTGGAATGGGATATCTAAAATAAAAATATTAATAAAAGAGGGTAAAATACAACACATATGTGAATATATATATATATATATATATATATATATATATATATATATATATATATATATATATATATAAACTAAAATTACATGGGGTAAATAATAATTATAATTGACACTTCTCACCATAATTTTTTTTATTTCTAAATTGCATTAATGTTGAATTATTGTAAGATTGTTCAAATAAATTATATATATTCACGCTGGTTAATGCAGAGAAGATTATACCACAAATAATAAGTTAATTGAGAGTGATTTTAGATTGTAATTGGCACATTTACTCTAAATACTTTAAAAAACAAAAAAAACCTTAATATTATAGGATATCGACAACGTTATGGAGTATCCATTTATTAATGTAATTTAATCCAGAAGTCACCACAAATAAGAGTAATTTTGGGTTACACTTTATGCATTGGTGCACTCCCAATATTTATAGATTAAAGTAGGACAGTGAATAGTTATTTTGTAAAAAATATCAATAATATTAATTTATTTAATGATGTAGATTAAATTAGAAATAATTTAATGATTAAGATGTTCAGGTTGGACATAAAAGCTTTTTCACTAATTTTAAATTTATTTTTTAATTGATTTAACATTGAATTATTGTAAAAAAATTATTGCAAATAAGCAATATCTATCCAATCAATCAAAAAGAAATTATACCACAAATAATAATTAATTTAAAATATTTACTAAATCATTTTACAAATTTTAAATTAATTATCACTTGCGCATATTATCATTTTCATTGTAAAACGTCATCACTTTACATTTAAATTATAAATTATTCATAAAATAATATTATTATTTTTAATTTATTGAGTATCATTTTTTATTATAGAAGATATATTTTTTAACCATTTCACCTATGCCCTTACAGGACGATCACACATTATAAGATGTTTTTTTAGACGAATTATAAGATGTATTGACTAAGTTATAATAGGTATTTAAAGTAATTTAATCAATTATCAGATATTATCGTCACTTTAATTGTTTTATAGATAGACCAGTACACAACATGGGATTTTTTATTTTAATAAAATATTTTCTATATAATTATAAAATATATATTTACGAAAAGTTATAAATTAAATTTATATAATTAATAAATTTTTAATTAATATAAATAAATTACTACTCACGTTGATTGTTTTTTACTTAAATATTAGATCAACAATTAAAATTAATTTAATAATGATACTATAAAAATACATAACACTTATTTTATGTGAATGTTGAATAAAATAAAAATAAGATGAGTAGTAAATCTAAAGAAAACATTAATTATGATATTTAATAAATGATAGATCTTATGTACACCTCTCACATAAAAATTTATATGAGACGGATAAAAAATTATAAAATTATTATTATTTTTTCTATAACTATAAAATATTGTTACTTTTTTATTTATATTATAAATTATTTATGAGATATTATAAATTGTTTATGAGATAGTTTATTATATCATTATTATTTTTCATTAATTTTGAATATTATTTTTCGTTAATAATGTTATCAATCCGTCTAAACTAACAATTTCATTTTATTCTCATCCTAGTCATGGAATACCATTGCACATCTGTGATACCATATACCAATAATAATATTATAGAAGATTAATTATTGATACAATATATTAAATCAGCAATAAATGGATTGATTGTGAAAATCAAATCTACAATAAATTGATTGATTGTGAAAATCAAATTTATTGTATTGGTATATAATTCCTAATAATCATTTATAATCTCAATTACAATTACCATTAAATTAAATTGACAAAAAAATTAAAATAAAAATAAAAAATCAAATATATTAATATCCAAAGAGACATTAAACCCATAAAATCCGTTTAAAATTTGTGCATTAAAATAAGATAATTGTGAATATATTTGTTTTACCTAGTTAAATAAAATATAATTAAAAATTGAATCGGAATATACACAGTGTTCGATACATTCTTTTTATGTACTAACAATATATTAAATTCTGTAATAAATTGGTTGAACTCGTAAAATCCGTGTAAAATCTGTGCATTAAAATCACAAATCTTTGGTTTTTTTTTCAAAATCTGTGCATTAAAATCTGTTTTTTATTAAAATATAATTAAAAATGGAATCGGAATATACCCTTTTAATATACCAATAAAGAAAGATGGATTATTAATACAATGTATTGAATTTGGATTAATTGTGCAAATCGTATCATTATATAATTCCTAAGAATCATTTATAATCTCAATTACAATCAAATTAAATTGACACAAAAAAATTAAAATAAAAAATCAAATATATTAATATCCAAAGTTAGCGTCATTAAACTCGTAAAATTCGTGCAAAACTTGTACATTAAAATAAGATCATAACATATTTTTTTTCCTAGTTAAAAGATAATTAAAAAGAAAAGAGGTAAATTGTCACTTACTAATTTTATATAAACTATAAAATAAACTTAAAGGTTTGAAAAACTATCTATTAACTTCGACTTTGTATTTGATTTGAATATGAACAAAAACACTATTTTTTAAAATAAAGAAGTAAAAATGACACCAATACCCATAAATCAACCTTATATTTAGTGATATTTTGTAGTTTTAAAAATATTATTGAACAATGTGTTAGGAATATTACAAACCCAAAAATTTGTAATAATGACACATCATCAAGGTGACCTCTTAGCTAGGGTTAGGGAAAATAATAAAATTTCAGTATATTGCCCTTATTATATTGAAAAACAATTTTACCGAAACAAGTCGAAATTTTTGATAAGATATATAGATATTAAGAGTATGTTTGTTTGGATACTTTTAAATGATGGAATAGGAATGATATCAAAACTAATTGCTCCATTCCTCAGGAAATCGGCAGGTATGACTTTCATTGCTGACAAAAATTAAATCTTTAATAATAAAAAATGTTTTAAAAATTTTAAAAATATTAAAATAATATTTTTTAAGACAAAAATAAAATTATAATTAAATTATCTAAATATTAGTGAAAAATTAATTAAATTATACATATTTTTTAGAATATAATTTTCATTCCTACCAATCAACCAAACACTACAATTATTAAATCAAATCCATTAACATTCCACACTACTATCATTCTCGTTCTCCTTACCATTCCTTAAAATATATCAAACGCCCCCAAGTATATTGACGGCCCACCCTAAATTTACTATTTAACAATGGGCCTCAAATAGATAACAAGTATATTACAGGTCCATCCTAAATTCACTATTTAACTCATGGCCTCAGATGTTACTCCCTCCGTCTCATAGAAGTTGACACACTTTCATTTTTAGTTTGTCCCACTAAAGTTGACATATTTCTTTTTTAATACATGGGACCCACACAAAAAAAGTAATCTATTCACATGGGCCCATATATCACCTCTAATACAACTACACACTACACATTAAATATTATTTCTCTCACTTCACTGTACATTAAATTATTATTCTCCTTAATCTCCATGCCAAAAAAAAATATACCAACTTTTCCGGGACGGAGGGAGTAATTAACATACGATTTGATTTTAATTTCAACTTTTATTATTACTTTATTGTTTTTTGTTTTTTTTTTGTTTTTAACTACAAAAATTTATCCGTACGTTGCACAGGAATAAATTTTAAACAAATTAGAGTATATAGTATTTTTCAAAGATTTAATAATTTCACCGTCTTAAGTATTTATTCTAATTTGGAGGGACACGTAGATTAAAAAATATATAAACTATCAGGTTTATTTTAATTTGAAGGGACACGTAGATTAAAAAATATATAAACTATCAGGTCGGGTTACCGACGGTATTCTAGAATCGGGCATAGGTAAAGTGGACTTGGATGTGTAATGGGTAGGGCATTACCCGAATTCCAAAGGATGTTAAAGAGGTAAGGATATGGTACATGTTCTCCATTTTTACCCTTTATTTGTATCTAAAAAATAAATAAATTTATAGGTGTTCTAAATTCATTCTAACTTTTATTTAAAAATATATTTGAGTTATATACCCCGCAAATATGGTGTTACGCCTTTGTTATTTGTAGGAGTAAATAATCTATTTGCCAAATAACAATTCACATAAGATATTGTAATGCCATCATATAAAATGTTAAGATAGACGTCCTTTATAATTGATCAATCTTTAAACTGCATTAAAAAGATAATGATAAGAATTGCATGAATTAGAAAAATCTATGTAATGGAGCATAAACTTTCATCTAATTATAATATATCGACGAATTTGTATTCTGTGAAAATCCAAAAGTACATATTGATCACCAACAGATTCTAAAATAAGGGGAAAGTATAAAAAGGTTAGTTTCATAAACATTTCTCCCTCTTTCCATTAAAGTTGTATTATTTTTTTTAAACATAGAGATTAAAGAGTATAATAATATTTTAATAGATAGTGGGTTGAGAATATAATATTTTAATGTGTGGTGGAGTGATGTATTAGTGCTGTGTGTAGAGTGTGTGTGGGCTCATATGCATATATTAATATTTTTGTGTGTGTCTCATATGCTTTAAAAGGAAATGTAACAATTTCTATGGAATAACTGAAAAAGAAAAATGTCAACTTCTAATAGAAGGAGTGAGTACATAATAGTAAAAATAAAAAAATAAAAATTAAATTGTAATATGATACATGTGAATATATTTAATTGATGGTGCACCTTTTTTTCTAAGTCCACTAATATCGTAGATAATGAAAAATAAGTACGACTTAGTGAGTCACTATAATGTGAGATGAGTTTTTTGTGAGACGGTTATGAGACGGGTTGATCTAATATTAAAGTATGTTTATTATATAGGTAAAATATGCTTAATTGTTGTTAAAATATGTCAATAATTAATCATATTAAAACACCCTAAAATCATACTTTAATCCACCAGTCATCATACTTTAACAAATATTAAGCATACTTTAACTATATAATAAACATATTTTAACACGTCTCACAAACAATCTCATATTTATAACGTCTCACAAGAGACTTTGTCTAAATGATATTATATCACCAAACAGTAGTTTGTTAGACATTTGAAAATTAGACCATCCACGTCTAAAATAATCCTATCATTCCTCACAATACCATCAACCTTCCAACGATCTCCAGCACTATTAATTAAAGTGCACTCATCTGGCATATCATCTTTATTATAGCAAATAAATTCATGCGGAATACTCTGAAAAAAAAAACTACGTTCAACAACAGTTATCAGTATATACAACTAAATTCATTTTTTTTAGAAAATAGATTATTTTAAAAGTTACAAATATTCTATTTATATGTAGATATATATTGAGGAAATAAAAAAGAAACTAACCATGAGTACTTCACACTCGTACCATGTTTTCGGGACATTAAAAACAACAAAATTTTGTGTTGAATAATAGTAATATATTTGCAAATAATCATTATTGCAGATTTAAAGAAAAGAAGTGTATTTAGTTAAATGGAACAGATTTTATTTTTAGATTTATTTATTATATGTGATTTAGTGAGAGTCTACTTAATATAGAATATAAAATTAATTATTTTTTAATATACCTTAAATCATAATAATAAAATTACAATTATATCATTAAAATTAACTTTAAATCCTGAGTGTAAAATATGCCCTAAACTATAAAGATAATGAAATAACAATTATACTTTTTAGGATTATCAATAAATCCTAAACTTTAGTATGTCTCAAACGTACCTTTAAATTAACCTTAAGCCTTGGGATTTATTTTTGAATTTATAATCCAAATTTTGGATTATGTAATCAATTCCTTAATCTAGTTAGGGTTTAATAAAACCTATCTTATACACGTATCACATTCTACTCTTTCACACACATCACCCCCTACTCTTATACATTGATTTGTCATAAAATTAAAAATCTATCATATTTAAATTTCAAAACAAATATTTCCTCCGTCCCGCCCAAAGAGTGTATTTTGTTTTTTGCACGTGGATTAAGAAATATTATTATTTAATGTGTAGTTGTTAGTTATATTAGTGGGAGTGTGTGCCCCATATTTTAATTGTATTAGTGGGTGTGTAGGACCCGTGTATAAAAAAAAGAAAAAAGATCATTTTGGTGGGACGGAGGGAGTATAAATTTAACTATTTTGTTGGATTTACTAAATCCACCTAATTCTAAATTCAACATTCTTATACTGATACTCAAAGCAAACATCACAGGTAAAATATGTCATAAACCACAAGGATTAAATTAAAATTATACCATTAGAATTAATCCTAAAATATAAAATAAAATATGCCCCGAATCACACAAATAAAATTACAATTTTATACTTATAATTAATCATAAACTCTAGGGATATAAAGTATATTTTAAATCATAAAGGATGAAATTAAACTTGTAACTTTAAAATTAACACTGAACCCTATAGATAAATAATAAATTTCAAGGGCCAAAATTTGCCCTAAATCACAAAATTACAATTATATCTTACAGTTAACATTAAATTTTTAGGATAAATATTAAATTCTAAAAATAAAATAAAACGTAATCACAAGGTACCATGAATCGAAGGTAAATTAGATTATAGATTAGTATAAATAAAAATAAAATAACCGGGGGCTCACGGTATTGGCTTTATTATGCAGTAAAATGTTTAGTAGGAAATAATAGGGCGTGACTGTTTCACCTCAGTTTTTATTTACTATTCTTAATTAAACAATTTCAGAATAAATAATAAGATGAAGCCAAAAACTTGGTTGGGTTTTAAGTAGCGGATAAAAATGTAATAACTTCTTTTTATTATAAAGAAGAGTTTAACTTTGATTATTAAATTGTTAAAAATTTTGGGCTTAATCGATCGATTGGAGTGCTTCATTTTAGAAGCGGCCTTGCGTGCAGTAGTTTGGTTATGATACTTGTGTGACTTATTTTTTAACTGCTGCGCTTGCATATTACTCTCTCCGTGTCGCATTATCTTGCACAATTTCTTTATAATTTACAAAAGAATGATGCAAGATAATGCAGGATGAGGAGAGTATTATACTTGTGTTGAAATGTCCTCTTGCTATGTTAGACAAAATTGATGATCATGAATTTATAATATAATTAGCTAATTTGAAAATACTTTAAATGATTATTTTTAAGATGCATGGTAAAAAATTGTGTTGGAAACCATGATATGACATATCATCGTGTTGAATTGTAGTATTTGTTTAACTATATTTATATTTTATAAAATTATTATGAGGAATATGCAGCATATATAATTTATTTAAAAATATATTAAGTCTCAAGTTTTTTTTATCGGACAAAGTTAATTATTAGCAACCAAGTCTCCTTACATCCTTATTCTCCAAGTCTTTCTTATAACTCCCCTCCTATTCGTTTCCTATGAAAATCGAACCTGGGTCACTCACTTGTGTGAGGAGCCCAGTGGCCAAGTGCCCACTTAGTTAAGTCTCAAATATTAATATTATATTAAAGGCATTTTTAAAATACTCGAATTTTATGTCCCCGTATTTAAGTGTCTCAAAATGTATAAATATCTCACGATCAATATATAATACTGTATATTGTGACATTTTCATGTGATCCTATAAAAAAATTTTGTGTATTGAATTTACACCTAAATATGAAATTTTAATTAATACAATAATATAATAAAAAGTTTCGTCAAACTCATTAATTGCACATGCAATTACTTTAGTTTACGAATCACTCTTTACAAATCTTACTTCGTGGAATAACCTTATTTCAATATATCTACATTTATTAGTTATTTACACCTAAATACGAATATTAATACTCATGTAATTAATGGCTATTTTTAATAATAAAACAAAATAGTTACGAAAACCTCTTAAAGTTTATTTAATTTTATAAAATTACCTAGGTTGGGCGTGGTAGGTTAGATTACCATGGATACATTCTCTTTTATCTCAATTTTAATTTCACATTTTCTAGTTTAATTTTTCTCAATTTAACTTTACAATTTTATAAAAGAAAAAATACATAATTAATATTCTTTTAACACATTTTAATTTTAATTGACCTCACCCTTTTAATATACATAACATATTTTATTATTATTTATTACTTATCATATCAAATTACTTTAAAAATTAATTAAAATGATTTTTTTATTCGTAATTAAATAAGAAAAAGAAGATGAAAAGGAGTGAGTGAGGATGATTTTAGTGGGTAAGTTTCTGTGGAAATGAAAATTTTAATTAATTTTATTAATCATCATAATTTATTTCTCCAATATTCTATTAGATGGAGTGTAGGGATATATATATATAGTAGTACTAGTAAGTGTTGTAATTAATTAATATAATAAATTAAGAAAATACTAGAAATTTTAGGTGTGAACTCTAGTTGAAGAATAAATAGACTTGGAAGGCTGCAAGTCTGCAACCATCCATTACCGTAGAGGATGACCAATAATAAATTTACCTTCTCCGTTACAAGTAACATTTTAATCCATAGAACAAAGGTATTAATTACTACATTGGTAGTGAGTACAACTACCATCCAATCTAATTTTGATTTATCCTTTTACCTTTTTTAATTTTTTTAATATTTGAAAGACCATTAATTGTGACCATGGTCCCCATTAGCCATTACTTTCAAAAGATATTCTGAAAGGTTGATTATAAGAACTCTAAACAATACTATATAGAATTGGTAAAAAGTTTTAATTGCCTAACCCAAATTGTTTCAAACTTAATTCAAATTCACACAAGTCAAATTTCTACCAAAAAATTCATTCCACTCGATCGATTACATTTTGTAAACTAATTACTTAATTTATTAGGTTTTTTTTTAAATGAGACAACTCTAATGTAACGACGATCACTTTCAATATTTTGGAGTGTAAAGTAATCTTTGATTTAATCTTAATTTTAAGATGGAGATTCCCACCATACATATAGAATATTCGCGTACATCATCATGCATTTTTTATTTTTAGTTTTATAAAGTTACTATTAACATATGAAGAAATTATCTTGAAAATAAATTCATTATTACTTTTTTCAATGAAACTTTATTACTCATCTTTATAAGAGTAAAAAATTACTCCGAACACATGAGAATTTGAAAAATATTTTTTTTTATATTAAATATTCTTTCCATCCCGCTAAACAATATTTTAATGTAAGTGTGTAATTGTATTAGTGTTGTTTGTGAATCGATATTAGTTGTTTTATGTAAATTTTATTTATAAAAAGAGATTTGTAACTATTGAAATGTGAGATCTAAATTGAAAATATATAATTATTACTGAGGCCTGTGGGATAGAGGTAATAGTAATTTCAATAAAATAAGGCTGCAAAAGGTAAACATTATTCAAACAAATGTTTCCCTAAATTCTAAACCCTAATTAAAAAACATTCTAAAAACTAGTTAAAACCAGGTGAATTACATAGCAATCAAACACAAGAGTTAAAATCAGGAAGAAAACTAGAGTCAAAATGATGAAGAATATAGTGGGTGATTTAAGTATTTATCTTTTTAAAGATATTTTTATTTTTTAAATTCTGATATATATAAATTTATTTTTTCACTAATTGAATTTATTTTGAATTGTGGTGCAGTCTGTTTAGTTTTAATGGCACTGTTTACACTGGATTATTTTTTTTATTCATGAACCTTCTCTCCCTCTTTCTTTTATTTGATAATTACTCCTATTTTACTTATTTTACTTTTAAACATGAAAGATTAAAATCAATCTTCATCTCTTTAAATACATCAAATATGTCAGAGGGTGCTGTAGTGGGGCTAAGGAGTAATTGAGTAAATTGAGTAAATACTATTGAGTAAATTTTATTTTTGAGTATTTGTACTCATAATAATATTTAACTTTTTCCTTAAAAAAAAGGAGTAATTGACTAAATATATAGGCAAAGCCTATAATTAGTGACTCCCAATTTGGAGTGTATATATAGGCCAAGCCTATAATTAGTGACTCCTAATTAGTGTATTGAAATAAGAGTATGATGGCCACAAAAGGCTAAAACGTTGCATGTGAGATGCATTACGAAGCACATCACGTGATAGTTATTAAATTAATCCAAATTCATCAAATTCTCACAATTATTCAACTAAAAGCTGTTTTATATCAAGAAATGTAACCCTTTTTAAAAAAAAAAAAAACCAAAAGAAATTACAGGAAATGGTGATTATTGATGTTACATTTGTAAGATAAAACACACTAAATTAATTATGTGATCGCTAGTACAAGAGAATGTTTTGGCAGAAGATCTCATTTTGACGTGATATCAACATTATGTACCATTTTAATAGAGTTAATAGAGTGTAAGAAGAGTAAAATTAGGAATTTTAGTTATTTTTAAGGGTTGGTGTCATGTGTTTCCAAGGGACGCACTATGTCCCCGGACACACAAGTTTTAGCGTATTTATATTTAAAACTATAATACTCCTAATACTTATTATAAGGTGTAGTTTTTCATCAGTATTTTTTATTTTTTACCATTTCCTTACTTATTGTTTGTATAGTTGACATGGAAAATACATAGAAGATCTTACCTATTGTCAATAAAAGTTTTTTTCTTTTCTTTTACGGTACTTTCTTTCTCCTATGTAATGATCATTCGACTGTAATGAGATTGATAGTACCTCCACCCGTTAAAATATGTATTTTTATATTTTTTATTTTGGACTTACATATCAAAGGAGATTTTGAATTAACATTATTTATTTTATGTGTATATTGAAAATAATAATAATAATATTTCTTGTTTGAGAAATTCTCTTGTGAGACGAGTTATTTGTAAGACGGATGTGATCAGACGGGTTAACCCATCACTAAAGTATGTTTATTGTATAGATAAATATGTTTATTTATAGTTAAAGTATGTCAATAATAAATCATATTATAACACGTTCAAATCATACTTTAATGCACAATCCAGCATACTTTAGAAAACATACTATAATAACCCTTAAATATATTTTATCTAAAGAGAAAATATCAATTTTGGTCCTTTATGATATGCAAAATCCAAATTTAGTCCTCAAGTTTGGTAATTTCTCAAAAGTGATCCTTTTGGTCCGCTTTTGGTCCTTTAGGTCCATTTTTTGTCTTTTTTTGTCCACTTTTGATCTTTTTTGTCAAATCCTAGAGGACCAAAAGTGGACAAAAAGGACCAAAAGTGGACAAAAAGGACCAAAAGGACCGCTTTTGAGAAATTACCAAACTTGAGGACTAAATTTGGATTTTGCATATCCTAGATGATCAAAATAGAAATTATCCCTTTATCTAAATAATAGACATACTTTAACACGTCTCACAAATCGTTTCACATATATAACGTCTTATAAAAGGTCTCACAAATCGTCTCACATATGTAACGTCTCACAAAAGAATTTGTATTCTTGTTTTACCTAAAAGAAAATAAATGATATCCTTAAGAGATTATAACAAATGATACGGAAAATTTAAGTTTTTTCTTTCTTTTAAATAATATTCACTCAATTGTGCATATAAGCCTCATGGGGAATTCGTCGCATTATTTTCTTTCCCACTTTTCTTGTTAAATTTATATATATTAATTTTTATTTAATAGTGTATAGTATGTATTTTTTAGTAAATGTGTATATAACCTTTTTTATATTCATTTTTTAAAATTAAAAATTTCCTAAAAATTCACTAACAAAATATATAATTTTTTTTATTGTATAATATATTTTTATTCATTAGTTTATAAATTTTGAATGTGATTACACGAATTTTTACTCGTGCACCCGAGCACACTTAAGAATCTGTCATATTTAAAATTCTTATTTATTATATTTTCTTTTTTTTTATTTTAGTTCCTCTTATTTGTTATATTATTTTCTTTTATTCAAAATTTTTTATTTTATTTTTTTTATCTAAATTATTATTTTTCCCTCTTTTCTTATTTCTTTTATTTATTTCATTTTTTCATATCTATTTTAAATTAATTTACATAATTTTCTTTTAATATTGTCAATATTTATATATATTTTTTATATTCTTAAACATTCTTTTATTAATTTAAGGGTGGAAATGTTTTTCCCTATTCTGGACATCCAAAATTTTATCAATACTATGTATTTATTCATTTAAGCAATATTTAAACTATGGTTTAGCTCAATACTACGTATTTATTCATTTAAGCAATATTTAAACTATGGTTTAGTGTATGATGGTTTAAGATCATATATAGTTTAAAGTTTATAGTTTTAAGAGCTAGGGTATATAATTTTACGAAACATTTAGAATTTTTTTTAAAAAAAATAAAGGTTAAATAATTAGTAAGCATACATTTTTTTAGGGAAAATAGATTTTTTTGTCCGCTAACTTTGTCCAATTTTGAATTTAGTCCATAAATTTTTCACTTTTTGAAAATCGTCCATTATATTTGCAGAATTTTGAAAATCGTCCATTATATTTGAAAATTTTGAAAATTGTCCATTATGTTTATCAAGTTCAACAAAATCGTCCGTTTCAACAGGTCACAAGTTATTCTAAAAAATAAAAATAAAAAATATGTAATATATATATATATATATATATATATATATATATATATATATATATATATATATATATATATATATACTATTTTATAAAAATAGTCTCCACTAAGAATTTATATTATACTCTCTCCGTCCGCCCGAAAGAGGACATTTTTCTTTTGTGCACGTTGATTAAGAAGTATTGTTATTTAATGTGTAGTGGGTAGTTGTATTAGTGGGGTGTGGATCCCATATTTTAGTGGGTGTGTGTGGATATCATGTGTGTAAAAAAGGAAGTGACCCTCTTTGGAACGGACGACCAAAAATGGAAAAAATACCCTCTTTGGAGCGGACGGAGGAAGTATCAATATTTAGTCAAATTTGTTCAACTTTAGTAATGAAATTAATATTGTTTGTTTGGTATATGGAAGTGAAAAATGAAAAATAAGATAAAATTGGTTAAATAAAAATATGATATAGATTAATTGGGGTGAAAATATTCAAATGATCTGTCATAGCAGGTCAAAGGACCAAAATGTTGAATTTTATGAAGTTAATTGACTAATTTCAAAATTTTTATAAAATTAACGGACTAATTTTAAAATTAAAAAAGTTAATGAACTAATTTCAAAATGAATGAAAGTTAACAGACGAAAAAAAAATTTTCCCCATTTTTTTATACCATGCATATGAATATCAATAATATGGAAATTTAATAATAACCTATATATTTATTATGCTTACGGCCTAACCCATTTAATTTTACTCATAATTAAATCACCAACTCTATACTGCTTTAGCACAAAATATTTTTTTATTTATTTCTGAAATAATATATTGTTATATGTGAACATACATTCAGTTATTCATGTAATATTCACACTTAGAACATTAGTAACTATTATTTCGTTTTTTTTAACTATTATTTGACGCAACGTACACGACATGATATCATAATTAACATTAATTGATTATTATTATTTGGATTTATTAATTAGTGCATATTAATTAAATACTCCAAAATAGAATAGGAATATGGTGTCAAAAATAGATGTTCTTTAGAAAGTGAAAACCTGAGTTGGAATATACTGTAATTATATTTAGAGATGTAGAACAAAGCCCCACGCAACATTCTTATTGCCATATTACAATTAGATCTAAATATTCTAATTTCACAATTTCATGTAGTACCATACCACCAAAAGGGAGGAGCTAGAAAAAATTTTAGAGGGTGCTGACTATATAAAAGTGTGTTGATCATAATTTATATTCGAGAATTAAATAGTACTACTTCCATTCTGATTTTGGTTGTATTGATAAAGGGTTAAAAAAAATTATCTTTAACTAATTTTATTGATTTTTAGGTAATGTTTTTTATGAATAGGGAAAAAATTATAATGTAAATTACTGTGGGGACGGAAACAAAAAGTGTAAGGATAATTGTGGAGTGGAGAAGTAAAAAATAGTATAATATAAATACATAATTTGCAATCAAAGGAGAATTTCGAGATATTATCAAATAAGAATCAAAAGAGTAGTCTTTTGCATTAACTATCTAGTTCTTTTGCAATAATAATAACTAGAGGTGTAAAGGATAAAAATTATTATTAGAAAGAATAAATATTAATTATAAATTTTATATAGAGGAAAGTCTTACAAGGGTAGGGGGTAAATGTAGAAACTATTCTTTTCCACCACCCAATTCAATTCCATTACTTATAAAAGTAAATTTCCAATAGTCGGGTTTAGAAAAATGTAATGTAGCATTTAAATATTGTTTGTATATGGAAAATGAAAACACGTTTCTTTCGTTTTAATTTAAATGCGTGAAGGGTGAAAGAATGGAGAGAGATCGACTTACAAGTTATACCCTAAATTGCAGTGACTCGATCATTTGTCAACGCGTTACTGCTGTTTATTTTTATTTTCTTTCATTAATGAATTATTTATTTGAACTCTCATAACATTTACCTCCCCATAATTATTAAAAAATATTTTTAATATAAAATCGATAAAAAATAATATTTATTGAACTATTTTATAATTAATTTATATGATGATAGATGAAAAGTGATAATATTTTTTAATAAAAAATAATATCCTTAATAAAAGAAAAAATATATTTATTTTAATAGTTAGTCTTCTGTGAATCGGATTCACGGTGTAAACTCTATGATCCACATTTAATTTAAGAGAAACTCTCTTATGAGACGGGTCAACTCATTACTAAAGTATGCTTATTGTATAAGTAAAGTATGTTTATTTGTAGTTAAAGTATGTTAATAATAAATCATATTATAACACTCCAAAATCATACTTTAATTCACCATTTATAAAACATACTTTAACAATTATTAATAATATTTTATCTATATAACAGACATACTTTAACACGTCTCACAAACCGTCTCACATATATAATGTCTAACAAGAAAATTTGTCTTAATTTAAACCCTAGCGAAAACATAGAGTATAATAAAATTGAAAGGAAAAGCACGTGATTTACACAAGTGTTTACCTTATTTATATTGAGATTGTCTCATTTAAGACTTACTCTAAAAATGAATAATAATTTGTAAAGACAATGTTTTGTCACTTTTGTGTTCAACCGTGACATCTACAATTTTATGGGTTAATATTTTATCCCTTGATTTAATGACTTATTCTTAGGATTAGAGTCCCATGTAAAATTCATGTAACTCCCTCCTAAATATATACAGTAATTAAATTTTACTAATTGAATATATTTAGGATTTTAGCGCATGGTATGTTAGTAACCTTTAATGCAACTGTTTACACTTCATTAACATATCTTTAATGCAACTGTTTACACTTATTAGGATTTTAGTCGAATATCATTTTACTTAAAAAAATAATAAAAACATAACAACCCCTTATTTAATCCACTATTTTTACCATCTTCGTGGGTAGTCAATACATAGTTTGACTAAAATATGATGTAAATTTCCATTTATATTAAAAAGAATAATTTAAACAATTTAGGAAAAAGAGTAATTATATGTATTTTTTGTAGAGTTTTGCAAGAAAGCATGCAAATAGTAAAAAAGAAGGAGGTGTGTAGTACTAAAAAGAAAGGAAGAAAGTATGTATATATACAACCTGCTAGCTTCAACACAGGGGAGGAAAATTTTAATTTAACAGTAGTGTTATTATAGTATGTCTGAACGTGATCGATGTTGTGACCTACAATGCTGTTGAACTTGTAAAATATTTTCTTCTCGAAAGTAAAGAGTCAACTTAGGCCTTGTTTTTTAAGCATCTTTCGTTGGTGTTTTGTTGTAAAGTTTCAGTATTCTTGCATCTGCAGATTTGCAACGCTGTGGCTGTTGCTGTTGTCATTCCGCGCAATGTTTGGCAGAACCCGAGGTGAGTTCCATATTTATTTCTTTTAGCAGAAATCAATACTTGGGGTGATAGATCATATAAGCTTACTTAATTAATCATTTATATGCCAAATTGGCCATGTGTTTGACAACTTCTTCTACTCAATTACTGTGTATCCTAATGCCAGAAATCTTGAAAACCAAAACATTATTAACAAGTTCTAGACATTGTTGTTTCCTGCTCTCTTACACATTTGGATCATTACATCTCTCTCCTGATCAAATTGTTATTAATTCTGGCAATTGATGTTTGAACTCTGTTTTCAGATCAAATTTCAGAAAATAAGCATTAGCTTTTGTTTGATGGTTGATGGATTTGGATTTCCATACTTGTGGATTAATTTGACTTAATTTATATATATGATTTCTATATCTTCTTCTGTTGAGCTTGTATGTAATTTCTTGTTTCATCATCGTTCTTTCCCACTCCTTTTGTCTTTAATTTCAATTGTGTTTGCAGCAGATAATTAACTCCATCTGCAACCATGTGTCAATTAAACTTAATCGGAATCCTCCTTCGCAGGTAGCTTGAATCAAGTTACTAGAACATTAATTGTTTCAATATTTTTCAACAATCATGTCACTAACCTTTACGTAAATCTTGCAGATTATTTCAGTGGATGATTGGGTGGTGGTGGCAACTAGCTCCGGGTAAAATACCTTCACCGACTAACAATTTAAGCCATGCATCAAGAGAACTTTTAACATATTTCAATTGGAAGAAATTAAATGACTCTGTAGTAGTAGCAATAACATAAAGAAAATTAGTGGTTCTTGAGTTGTTAAGGTGCTACATTTTAATAACAATCAACTGTCGTATTCTAATAATCCATTCAATTCTCTAAAGTGGGGGTGAAATAGATGATTCAACAAAAAGCTCTTTACATATATTGCCAAGTAAGCAAGGAAGTTGTCACGTTTGGTCATGCCCCCACCCCTCATTTTTCTCAATAATTTGCATATATGTAGTAATCATTAGCAATTGTTAATTTAGTTAAGGTGGGTGTTGTACTATTTTCACTATCGTTTAATCCTTTGAGTACACAGAGCAATATCACACAATTGAATTTGTAGCTTATCTTTAAGCATCTTTAATAACTTAATTTCTCAATCATTTCAGATGACGGGACTGAAGTATCAGACCGCTCATATATTTCTACGGATGAGACTGATGTATCCCTTTCACCAGGTCATCTAACGAATTATATCCTCCTTGAATTTGTTTATAAAATTGTGAAAGCTAATTCTCACTTTTCTCAAGAGAGACACGATCATAGGGTCCCTCGTACTGAAATCGAACAAGCTCCCGACGAACAGCCCCAACAAGGTTTATATCCTCCTTGAATTTGTTTATAAAATTGTTGGGGCTGTTCGTCGGGAGCTTGTTCGATTTCAGTACGAGGGACCCTATGATCGTGTCTCTCTTGAGAAAAGTGAGAATTAGCTTTCACAATTTTATAAACAAATTCAAGGAGGATATAATTCGTTAGATGACCTGGTGAAAGGGATACATCAGTCTCATCCGTAGAAATATATGAGCAGTCTGATACTTCAGTCTCGTCATCTGAAATGATTGAGAAATTAAGTTATTAAAGATGCTTAAAGATAAGCTACAAATTCAATTGTGTGATATTGCTCTGTGTACTCAAAGGATTAAACGATAGTGAAAATAGTACAACACCCACCTTAACTAAATTAACAATTGCTAATGATTACTACATATATGCAAATTATTGAGAAAAATGAGGGGTGGGGGCATGACCAAACGTGACAACTTCCTTGCTTACTTGGCAATATATGTAAAGAGCTTTTTGTTGAATCATCTATTTCACCCCCCACTTTAGAGAATTGAATGGATTATTAGAATACGACAGTTGATTGTTATTAAAATGTAGCACCTTAACAACTCAAGAACCACTAATTTTCTTTATGTTATTGCTACTACTACAGAGTCATTTAATTTCTTCCAATTGAAATATGTTAAAAGTTCTCTTGATGCATGGCTTAAATTGTTAGTCGGTGAAGGTATTTTACCCGGAGCTAGTTGCCACCACCACCCAATCATCCACTGAAATAATCTGCAAGATTTACGTAAAGGTTAGTGACATGATTGTTGAAAAATATTGAAACAATTAATGTTCTAGTAACTTGATTCAAGCTACCTGCGAAGGAGGATTCCGATTAAGTTTAATTGACACATGGTTGCAGATGGAGTTAATTATCTGCTGCAAACACAATTGAAATTAAAGACAAAAGGAGTGGGAAAGAACGATGATGAAACAAGAAATTACATACAAGCTCAACAGAAGAAGATATAGAAATCATATATATAAATTAAGTCAAATTAATCCACAAGTATGGAAATCCAAATCCATCAACCATCAAACAAAAGCTAATGCTTATTTTCTGAAATTTGATCTGAAAACAGAGTTCAAACATCAATTGCCAGAATTAATAACAATTTGATCAGGAGAGAGATGTAATGATCCAAATGTGTAAGAGAGCAGGAAACAACAATGTCTAGAACTTGTTAATAATGTTTTGGTTTTCAAGATTTCTGGCATTAGGATACACAGTAATTGAGTAGAAGAAGTTGTCAAACACATGGCCAATTTGGCATATAAATGATTAATTAAGTAAGCTTATATGATCTATCACCCCAAGTATTGATTTCTGCTAAAAGAAATAAATATGGAACTCACCTCGGGTTCTGCCAAACATTGCGCGGAATGACAACAGCAACAGCCACAGCGTTGCAAATCTGCAGATGCAAGAATACTGAAACTTTACAACAAAACACCAACGAAAGATGCTTAAAAAACAAGGCCTAAGTTGACTCTTTACTTTCGAGAAGAAAATATTTTACAAGTTCAACAGCATTGTAGGTCACAACATCGATCACGTTCAGACATACTATAATAACACTACTGTTAAATTAAAATTTTCCTCCCCTGTGTTGAAGCTAGCAGGTTGTATATATACATACTTTCTTCCTTTCTTTTTAGTACTACACACCTCCTTCTTTTTTACTATTTGCATGCTTTCTTGCAAAACTCTACAAAAAATACATATAATTACTCTTTTTCCTAAATTGTTTAAATTATTCTTTTTAATATAAATGGAAATTTACATCATATTTTAGTCAAACTATGTATTGACTACCCACGAAGATGGTAAAAATAGTGGATTAAATAAGGGGTTGTTATGTTTTTATTATTTTTTTAAGTAAAATGATATTCGACTAAAATCCTAATAAGTGTAAACAGTTGCATTAAAGATATGTTAATGAAGTGTAAACAGTTGCATTAAAGGTTACTAACATACCATGCGCTAAAATCCTAAATATATTCAATTAGTAAAATTTAATTACTGTATATATTTAGGAGGGAGTTACATGAATTTTACATGGGACTCTAATCCTAAGAATAAGTCATTAAATCAAGGGATAAAATATTAACCCATAAAATTGTAGATGTCACGGTTGAACACAAAAGTGACAAAACATTGTCTTTACAAATTATTATTCATTTTTAGAGTAAGTCTTAAATGAGACAATCTCAATATAAATAAGGTAAACACTTGTGTAAATCACGTGCTTTTCCTTTCAATTTTATTATACTCTATGTTTTCGCTAGGGTTTAAATTAAGACAAATTTTCTTGTTAGACATTATATATGTGAGACGGTTTGTGAGACGTGTTAAAGTATGTCTGTTATATAGATAAAATATTATTAATAATTGTTAAAGTATGTTTTATAAATGGTGAATTAAAGTATGATTTTGGAGTGTTATAATATGATTTATTATTAACATACTTTAACTACAAATAAACATACTTTACTTATACAATAAGCATACTTTAGTAATGAGTTGACCCGTCTCATAAGAGAGTTTCTCTTAAATTAAATGTGGATCATAGAGTTTACACCGTGAATCCGATTCACAGAAGACTAACTATTAAAATAAATATATTTTTTCTTTTATTAAGGATATTATTTTTTATTAAAAAATATTATCACTTTTCATCTATCATCATATAAATTAATTATAAAATAGTTCAATAAATATTATTTTTTATCGATTTTATATTAAAAATATTTTTTAATAATTATGGGGAGGTAAATGTTATGAGAGTTCAAATAAATAATTCATTAATGAAAGAAAATAAAAATAAACAGCAGTAACGCGTTGACAAATGATCGAGTCACTGCAATTTAGGGTATAACTTGTAAGTCGATCTCTCTCCATTCTTTCACCCTTCACGCATTTAAATTAAAACGAAAGAAACGTGTTTTCATTTAAATGCTACATTACATTTTTCTAAACCCGACTATTGGAAATTTACTTTTATAAGTAATGGAATTGAATTGGGTGGTGGAAAAGAATAGTTTCTACATTTACCCCCTACCCTTGTAAAACTTTCCTCTATATAAAATTTATAATTAATATTTATTCTTTCTAATAATAATTTTTATCCTTTACACCTCTAGTTATTATTATTGCAAAAGAACTAGATAGTTAATGCAAAAGACTACTCTTTTGATTCTTATTTCATAATATCTCGAAATTCTCCTTTGATTGCAAATTATGTATTTATATTATACTAGAACAAGGCAAATGCTCTAGAACCTTTATATATATAATGAACAGAAGACTTTATGAATCATGGAAATTGAAGGGGCATGATATAGGAACAATGAGTTTTATGGGTCAAATAACCAATTCCTGAAATGTTAGCAACTTTCATGACATTGAGGTCATCTGAAGCTTTACAACAAGTTATATCACCAACATTAACAATGAATTAAATAGATCCAAAGGGCTAATGTCGAATCTTGTAAGTTACAAAGTTGTAACAACATTTCTACCAATACAAATTATAAAAGAAACCGCCTATTCAACGTTCAAACAAATTATTTTTCATACTAAAATTTATTACTTTCTCTAAAAAATTACATATGGTATTACCAGGAGCAATTTATGAGGGAAACAAAAACATAATCTTTAAATAAGATCAGTATGAGAGCTCTGATAGAGCCACTACTAGAAGTTTTTATTCATCTAAAATCCTAACAAATGTTCCTCGCTTAAGGGACTAAATTGTAGTACAGGGGGAGGATTCTTAATACACATCAAACTGCTATCATGGTCTATTGAAGAAAACAATGTAAAATATTTCTTTGTCAAAATAATACTTCACGCCTTAATGTGTATGGTCCCTCCAGCGTCTACTTTTAAACTAAGTTAACTTGTAGCAAATTAATAATGTCTAATTCAATTGCAAAGTTGTTAGGTTCAAAAATAGAAAACACTGGCAAACTTCGGTACAACAAACCTTGTAACCTCAAAGAACAGATACGAAGACAAATATGAGATGATATACATATGGATTAGACCCTACTTAAACATGTCAATACAGTACAAAAAACTGTCTCAGATACATTGTTTGCCTTGACTACTTCATTTGATACTCTGGTTCTGTATTAAAAAAAGGAAAACTTTGACATATTAGAGGAATGGGGTTCAAAAGTTCTCATGAATAAGGTAAAAAGATGCAATTATAACCTGAGTATGACATTAAGCACTAGTTTCTGAACCAGCAATCAGATTTAGAACTTGAAATTCCCTCTGTGGTGTACACAGAATGAAGCATTCAGCTGTGAGAATTGATCATGATTGGTTGATGTAATAACTAATACATATATTAATAACTGCTGCTAAATGAAAATGCAGATTCTCCTAAGAATATGCTACATAAAAGAATTTATCAATCAAGTAGCGAATTAAATGATGTTCCATTGGTTTTCTTCTCATCATTCGCCTTAAACTTTGCTATTTTCTTAATCTTTTCTTCCAGAAAAACAAAACAATTTTACCCAAAATCTTTTCTACCAGAAAAATTATAATACAATTTACCCGCAATTCCAAATCATCTAAAAGCTTTTTAATATGCAAAAATTGTGCTTACCAAATGTCGAAATTAGCACATCCAAACCAACTGGTCAGCAAAACTCAACTAGTTTTACACTGCAAATTTTCTGAATCAGACGGTTCATACTCGAACCTATCCATGCATTCAGGCCCAGGGTAGAAAAATAATCACTTATTCCTGATGAGTAGAAATGCGTGAATATTTGGTGGGCCGATAATATACTTAATATCTACTGAGGCCCATAGATTAAATAGAGAATATAGGTTGGGACGGTAATATACATAACATTTTACTGGTTGTAGTGTAGTGAATTCTTGTTAGTTAATTCTAATTTTTTTTATTTAAATTTAATAATTAATTAAGTATAAAATTATCTTAGAATAAAGCGGTTTTTGCAATTTTATACGATCTCTCTCTATCAAGGAAATTTGTTTTGGAATGTATTGCGTAGCATAAATTGCAAAACTTAATAGAAATTTAAATGGATTACAAAATTTTGGAATTCCGGTAGTTTTTAAAAAGGTTATACAAAGAGAATAATTGAAAGATAATAAATTTAACTACCCAAATTTATAAAAATCACTCTCACTCTCACTCTCACTCTCACTCTCACTCTCTATATAGATATATATATATAACAACACTAAAGTCAAGTTTTTTCGTTCAAAATTTTGGGTCAATTTCTCCTTCATTTATCTTCTCTCCTTAATTTCTCTTCAATTTCTCATTTCTCCTCAATTTTTTACAATTTAATTTATTATAATTTTCATTTTTTATTATGCTTAATTAATACGGTTGTAATTATTTCCTTTTATGCATACTTTACTATAAATTAATAAGTAGTTTGAATGTTTTAGTTGTACTTTTTTTTCCATGAACTTTAATTTGAATCTATATCTATATATCTATATATATTTATATATCTATATAAAAACACCTAAAGTCAATTTTTTTCCCGCTCAAAATTTGGGTCAAAATCTCTTCAAATTCTCACATCTTCTCAATTTCTCACCATTCATTTTATTTTTAGGTGTTTTACTATCACATTTTTATCCCTAATAATTTTATGTCCAGCAAAATCATTAAAATTAAAGACATTATTTTTGTATACATATTTTTTTATATCAATTAACATGTTGAAATTTGTTTTAATTTGAATTAATTATTAAGAAATTTTGGGTTGTATTTGAAAATAAGGTTAAGTAATTAAGATATTATTTGAAATTGTTTATAACATATGATTACGTAATGAAATATAAATTAATTACAAGTTTAAAATTGTTGGTTTTTTTATAATTATTACATTAATTTACCATACATGAAAAATGAATAAGGGTCGTATAATGTCGATTCAACTAAAAATTATTTATTTCATTATACATAAAGAACTAAATTAAATATGCATATCATCACACATATGTATTCCCTTCGTCTCATTCTAATAGTAATATTTATTTTTTGCACGAGGATTAAGAAATTTAGTATTTTAATGTGTATTGAGGTGAAATAAATAATATTTAATGTATAGTGGATGGTTGTATTAATGTGGCGGATGAGTCCCATTGAGATATTTCAATTACTTAATTGTGTGGGTCTCATAAAAAAATGTAACCATTAAAATGAAACACTCAATTTTAAAATATATAATTATTAGGATGGACGGAGAAAATATATAATTATATGTGTTTATGTGTTCTCGAGATATATATACTATTACAAAAATCTATATTTATTTACTTTTATTTTTTAAAATTTATCCCCGTGCGTTGCACGGATTTAAATGCTTGTATAAAATAAATCACATTGCGCATTGTCGAAAAAAAACGTAAAATTTAATTTTTTTTATAGACTATTATAAATACATTTCATTGCTTCGATTAACTTCTAATATTTTATAAGTTTCATCCCATAAAATACTTAGCGTTTACAATTCCACTTCACCAACTCTATTGACTTTAAGGTATTGTAGTATTTTTAAATAATAAAAAATATATATAAAATAATAGTATGTGTGTGAAAAATGGGTGAAAAATTTAAAGTATTTTTAAAATTCTTGATAAAGTGATGTTTTTTTAAGGTGTGAAAGGTTTTGTGATGGGATCGAGGGAGTAGTATTGTAAAGTTATTACAATTGTATATTTTTTCATTTTTAGGATTGTACAAATATTCTTGAAAATGACAAAAATAGGATGTACAAATATTCTTGAAAATAACAAAGATAGAAAATAGAAAATATTAGTATTATTTACTAAATTCTTGAAGTTTTAATTAAATAAATCTAATCACTACAACAGAGTACTATATCCCAACAATAAGTAAAACCTTTTCTATTCTGCAGTTTACCAGAAATGTTTTCTTACTTTAAATCACCACGAGTAAACATACAATAATCATAAATGTATTACAACCTCCCCAACCTTTCATGTTTACCTGATAAATCAATAATTAAGCTAAACAATTATTCAAGAGCTCGTCAATTGGAATAAGATATACATGACGTTTTGATTCGAGTATCTCTCATGCCGATCAATACCATCGAATCTTTGAGAAATTACACATAAAATATTTTTTTGCCAGCTTGAGAATTCACCATGAAACACATAGCTTACCTAAGAGCCCTATTGTTACTAGGTATCTTGCACCTCATTGCAGAGGTGCTAGCCCGGACTATTGCAATAAATAAGAAGAGAAAGGTTCATTATATGTACATTATATATTTGAGCTATATGTACTTGCCGCCAAACATTTTAAGCAAAATCTACACATAATGACCAAGTACATTACATATATTTACCATGAGATATTCTCAGGAGAACCGATGACCATTTGAACTAAATGTACTTGCTGATATACGTTGCAAGTAAAATCGCACATAGTGACTGTGCATTACGTATATTTACCATTAGATATTCTAAGGAGGACTGACGTAGTTGCATATGGTGCGCGCAAAAGGTGACTTGAAAAATGTGAGGATTTTTGTTCATTCTTGTCTGAAAAGGGGGGTGAAGAGTGTTGGATCTTCAGTCATTCTTGTCTCATGTGCTTCAGGTTGCCATGGCTCTTGTGTGATTCTGGATTTTCATAAGTTGATCATATATTGCTTAGTTTCAGCTAAAGTTAAAAAGGCAATAACACCAACAGCTAGTGGGCAATTTGTGACGATGGAAAGCGATCTTAATATATATATAGAAGTTATCTTTGAGTTAACCCAATATTCCAAATTGTGACAATCAAAATCATATATTCAACTTATAATAAACAGTACTACTTACCATCATGTAACTGAGCTTGCTGTTCCGTGGCTTGCAACCAAAGCTTAAGCTCTGTATTCTCATTACTCAGCCCTATTGTTTCTCTCTGAAAGAGACCATTTATGTGCAAAACATATTCAAGAGTTAAAATTTGAATATAAAATGGTACTTATGCATAAACAAGAAAGAAGCTATCATTTTGGTTCCTTGTCTAAAGGGGCAAAAAATTTTATTCTTATAGTCAGTAAAGTTCCTGCAATATCAAATGGTTGTTGAAAAACTGATTTATAAGCGCTCATGCTGTATATTTGAATATTTCTAACCATATGGTACTTGTTGAAACATAAAACAGAGATAGTGACTAGTTCCAGCATTATGCACCTGTAACAATGTCAGTTGTGCAGAGAGAGTTGTTGCTTCAGTTTGGAGGGTCTAAACTTTTCTTTCCAGTTCAGATATGTACAGAGCCTTGCTCTTTTGATCGAGCAGCAACTGCTGATTTGCCAAAATTCTGTATGATATATTGAGTGTTAGTCCATTGGATGACTGAATGAAACACAAAAGAGGGGTTGACAAAGAGGTATATACAACTAAAGTCTATACAAAAAATTGAATAGGAAAATATCGTCACATCTTTTAAAAAAGTTCAAGTCCAGATACATGCAAATGAAACTAAAACTTTCTCGTGGTTAAATATAATACATCATTGTTAATTCACATGAGACTGTCCTTGTATAAAATAGCATATTATTCTTACCATTCTAGAAAATATACTCTGTTAAGTACGAGTTATGTTGTTTAAGCAATACAGGCTCTTCGTATAATCCTACATTAGCAGCTCCTATATTCAGCTTCTATCCAGGCATTGAGAGTATAGGTGAGATTCCCATGGGAAAAGACAGACACTGATCTAAAATGGCATAAATATTACACACTGCCTTCTTGAATAAAATTTGGGTTTCTTATCTACTTGGTCTTATTCAAGAAATTTGCAACAAGATCATCTTATTTGAAGTAAACTACCAAATCAAAGCAGAAATGGCAAATAATCATACATGAACACAAATAGAACGACAGACAATCAAGTGATTAGCAATTTAAATATTAAACGGTTTTCCCAAATGGTACACCAGTCAATAGTCAATTTTATGACCAACTTATATCAGTTTCATTGGATAAATTTACTTGAAAGAAGCAATGTATTACAGAACAGAAGAGAAGGAAATTGTAGGCTTACAGTGTGGCTATAGCGGGACTGATATGAGTCTAGTCTTCTGGGAGCAATCTAGCAAAACCAAATTCAGCAATTCTTGGTGTAAAATCCTCATCTAAAAATAGATTGCTCAATTTATGTCCCTGTGTATTATCCTTAGGTTTGATTTTTCATGAAGAAAAGCCAAACCTTATCCATTATATGATATTCTACCATTATTCTCATCCCAGCGGTGCTACATCCTTCCTTCCCAACTGATCATGAGAAATGATGATAACAAATGTTAGAATAAGGGAAAGACAATCAAAGGCAATTCAAGATGGAAAATTGATTACCTAGAAAGTCATGAAGGATGTGATTTGGCAAGAATTCGTAAACAGGGAGACTCTCGGGCCCTGTAATGCTGCAATCCAAAAAGCTTCACTAAGTTTACATGTTGGATATCTTTATGCAAATTAACCTTTTTGAAGAAGTGATCTGCCCATTGTGTCGTGTTAAAGAAAAGCTGCTTAACTGCAACATTCTCCCCACCTGGAAATACTCCCTTCTCCAAAAAGAGTCAATATAAATAGCATTAACAATTCCAAAGGGAATTTTTCTTTCTAGATGAATAAACCATAGAAATTAGGTTACCTTGTAAACAGAACATGATCCTCATTGACCCAGATTATTGGAATTGTCAAAGTAATTTGTGGCCTTCTCCAGAGTTTCATATGAAAAGTTTATTTTTGACTTTGTAATTTTGGATAATAGAGCACCAAGTTTATCCTATCTGTCATTAGATTGATTTGACTTAGATATTCAAGAAAGTTCAATCCATGAAATAAGAAGTACAATGAGCGATTCAACAGGTACCTCTTTTCCGTTGTATAATCCTTGCAAATAATGAAATTGAAGCAAGAAAAACCAGATAAGCAATAGCACCAAATGTTGAGGCAATAATAGTGGCACAGCGATGAGAATCCCCTAATATGTCATAAGATATAAAATTTAGTTAATGAGATGGTCATATGCATATATTGGACAAAACCAATAGACATATAATGGTCATTCTTTGATGAGAACTGCAGAAAACAATAATTGCAGAATAACTAATAACTCTCTAACCTATCATGTTATGAGGCCATATATCCATAGCCAGGGGTGATTAGCTATAATGTCCCTTTTAAACTCTTCAATCTCAGTCTTATGTGGCAACCTAGTAGTTATATAGCTGACTATAACTATAAATCATCATGCTCATACACACTCAACCATCAGCATAAAATAAGGAAATTTGACAAACACATCAATGTAGCCATGAATATATCTTGGAAACTCATACATGATACTCTTTTTTATAGAGCAACTCATGCAAGGAAAATGATGCTGGCAACCTACAGTTTGCAAAACTTAGTGCAAATAATATGAAACAAGTAAAGGGAGGAAAAAGATACCTTCATTGCTCGACGTTGCCTTGCAAATGATGGCTCTACCTTGTCTTTCAAAATGCCAAACTTTAGAATAAAGTACCACTCAGGAGCTGTGGTTCCATTTTAAACTTTTTGCAGAATGGTGTACCCATTCCTAGCGAACTCAGATGTCTCAGAGAGAGCTTCAAAAGTAAGCATAGATGCACCATCATCAGACACATAACAGGTAACGTTGTCGATGAGTTAATCCACAGCAAGTATAGAAAGAACTATTTTGGCTGTAATAAGTGGAGGCTCCTTCATGGGATACACTGTACTCACATATATGTCCACAGGAGCTAACTCGGAGGGCTTGCCCTGTTTCTCGTACCTGGTAGAAAGTTCGACATGCAGAAGGTCAACATATAAAATACAAAGATAGCAAAAGATAAAAGGTGGATTTTATTTATTTAGGGTAGAGTCGGTCTAGGTATGTCTCCTGCTCAACTGGAAACCACTTTGGGAATTGATCAAATATCCAAGAAACAGCAAACCATATCTCACATATAATTGATGTTAGCCACAGCCCATACGCAGGAACATGGTGATTAATTCTATAATGAAAGAACCCAAGAATTGCCATACGGAGCAGAATGATAATTCTGTAAGGACTAATTTTGCTGGAAGGAATTGGCAACTTCCTGGAAAGCAGTTGTAGGCCTTCATCCATCCTGTAAATTTGGACAAAAGAAGTTTATTTTATTAGATAAATTCAATGGAAAGTAAAGTAGAGAAAACCTTTCATCTTTCATGCAAGGAAAATGATGCTGGCATAATTCACTAAAATTTGAAAATGCAACCCAAGTAAAATTAGAGAAAGAAGATATATAATCTTCTTTACATCAATTTGAAAGCAGATATATTCTTAGGAGGTTCTGCACAGTAGACAACTCAAACAATTTATCACTCAAATTTTCCTAGAAAAAAAGCTCTAAGCTTTGCCCCCTAACATAAAAATCACAGAAAAACATCTGATGCAACAAAATGAAATGTTGAAGAGAGAGAGGCATATGAAAATATTTGGCTTCAAGAGAGTAAAACTGATTTAGAATTGATCCACCAACTTCATTTGAAGCCAAAATATTGATTAGCTTTCTGCAAAATAATAATAGTTGCAACAGCTAAAAGTCAATTAGTGCATATTTTTAAATACAGACAATTAAACCATTGGAAATAAATCATTGAACGCAGTGCCACCGACACTCCACACAGCACACGTAAAAGGCAACAAAAGAAGGGAGATGGACCTACTTGGGTAAATCAAGGTCATACAGCTCATCCCCACCACCATTATCTCCTTGATGCTTAACCATTTTTAGTTGATCATTCTGCTTTCTCTTCCAATATTTCCTTCCAGGCAACAGTTCCATAGCCATACACAGTTAAGTCCTTCTTCGGATCCGTCAGTCGAGGAGGCACAGCAATGCTCATAAATCAAACCACTGATAAACCATAATTAACTTAAAAGGAGGAAGCAGTTAATGGGGAAAAAAATGCCCCAATAGTCATTGATGAATCGGTGGAAGGCATGGGGTGGATTTTCTTTCCACGGTACATGAAAGGTGGGATGATGAGAGCATGGCAGCATGCTTATCAGCTGAAATTGTGTCATCCTTCATCAAGATGCAAACTTTATCAATGTTTTTTAAATTAATGATAGGGAAAGCAATGCACAGTCTGCCCAGGCTAGAATAGCAGATGATGACAAAACTCAGATTGGGAGAAACAATCTACTGAAGCTGGAATAGTCGTAAACAATTATCCAAGAGTGTGATTAATCCTAATCACTCAGGAAGACACCAATAAATAACGAATAATTAACCCTAATCGTGTCAGGCCCATGAAAACAAACCTGGTACACACGACAACATAACAACAAGGGACAATAAATAATAAGAATAACTAAATAACTGACTATCATACTTTAATTTGTAACATAATCTGAAGAGAAGGGGATTAACTGAACCAATATTTAAAATTAGTAAATTGAATAACTATGAGTTCTAACTTCTAATATTGACTCTAATAATGTAAGCTTTACAGGGTTTGTAACCAAAGAACAGCAATTGCGTTCTTTTATCTCAAGAGCTAAGCATTTTAAATAGTAAAATCAATAATCCTAGCGGAAATTACAAGGTCTCTGAGAATTCAGGGTCGAAGAACCGCATAAGCAACACAAATCAATCGTGCCATTTAATGCTTTAACACCGTTAAATGGGTTAAAATTCATCAGGCCAAGGCAGTATGTATGTGAAAAGAGGCACATACAAAGGGTACTGCCTTGCATAACAGGAAGTAAGAGCGGATCAAGCTGCACAACTATGGTAGCATATCAGTCACTTAAATTTTGAACATAACTTTTTTAGAAAGACATGACTCGTTTATACGACTTAGCTAGAAAACTGACCATGTAGTCTGTCTGTATTCCCATCATATACCTATTCAAAAGAAAGTGAGGGTCGGCCAGTGGATTAGTTTGTAGATTATAATAAGTTAGTGGAACCTTATATTTCAATTCTAGGACAGTCATACAAATCCATTTTTGGCCAGTTTAGTATGACAAAGCTACTATTTGCGATCAACCCACATCAATAATAATATGATGAGGGTATTAACAAAACTCACTTGTAAACTAATCATTTGAAATTAACCCAATAAGAATACCCACTACTTTCGCATTCACGATAATCAATTTTGCATGTCACGATTGTTTCAGAAAAAACACATAAATGAGAGCGTGATTTATACCTAAGATGGAGAACAAGCTTAATGGAAATTCTCAGATTTCTGCGTTGCCTCAGCGGTGCACATATTTACTTTCCTCTTCAATTAAACCCAAAATGGAAAATGGGCAAAAAAAAGAAATTAACAATAGAAGCTCCCAGTATAACATAAATAAAAACATGACCAACTTCTCAAAACACATTTATACCAAAAAGAGAGAGAGAACCACAGATACAGAGGGATAGATGCGTCTGCAGTTAGTTATGAATCACAGTTCTAATTAAAAACAGAATTCCTCAAATCCAATATCTCAATTCGTCACAACAAGTATAAATCTAGACCCGCTTACATAAATGCCCACCTAAATTAGAAATAAATCATGAATATTTTAAGTCACATACATATCATCACACAATAAAAATATGTAGAAAGTATAATTTTCTTTGAAACTAAAAACATGTACCAGTTTTCCTAAACCGCTAAACGGTTCCCAAACCAACATCTACGAAATGCGCAAAAGAGTTCCAAAGTGCAAGGGGATGAATTCCAAATAACTCAGGTGAATATACCTGCTCAAGTTAGATTATCTAAACAAGCTGAGCTGGGTGGAGTCCTATAATTTTATGCTTCACATTTTTTGCTTATTCTTTCTCTACTTGTTTAATTGTTGATGAGATCAGTTAGAAAATTCTGTAATAAACTTGTCTCTTAGAAGATTCTCTTTGGCATAAAACCAGCAATTATAAGAATAGCTTAACGGTAATTGGAGTTAGGAAATCTCATAAACAATTCAGAAACCTTATAGCCATACAAACTGCATCTAACAGGAACAACTTTGAACACTCAACAGAAGTTAAATAATTTAAAATTCATCAACCTTTTATTGTCCATGAAGTTTTCTTTTGGCTGATTATTCAAATCTATAATATCCAACTTAGCCTTAATCGCAGAGCTATTGTGCTAAAAACAAATAATCACCGCAAATTTCAAGATACACAAGAGAATGAAACAAGAATTCTGTTGTAACACATAGAGCAGGCGGGGAGAAGGTAATTTGCGTGACAACAGACTTTTACAAATATTTAGACACACCTTTGTGATAGAGTTAGAGATAACCAAAATATGCCTTCCGAATCTACACCAAATAAAGCACATGCAGTGACTTCCAAAGTGTAGGTTTTTCATATGCCAAACATGCAATACACATTTCAACCGAAAGGAAGTAACTACAAAGGTTTTCTTGTTTCTGTTTTCCTTCCCTAACACAAGGCATACATGAGTAGAAAGAGGAACAAAAACAGGAGGACAACACATAGGGGAAATCATTACATGCCTATGCGGAAATTTCTCATACATCTGGTGAGCGGGAGTGTCAAAGAAACGATTAAAAAATCCAGAGAGAGAGTATAGGGGAGGAAAACATGCAAGAGAGAATAAGACAATTTTTTTAAGAGAATCACCTCGGCGACACAACCAGTCCTCAAACCAGCCGCGGGCGGAGAGAGGATGAGTGTGAAACAGGGACAATAGGGGCGAGATGTATCAAATGTGAAAGACTTGGTAGGAGGCATGCTCGTGGAAGTGGAGGCACTGACGGCGAGCAGCGTGGCAATGGGTAGAATCGGCAACCAGAAAGATACCAGCCCATTTCACCAAACTTGTGCTTTATATATAAAAGGTAAATGACCTCACCTAAGAGGTGTTAGCCCGTGATTTTGCAAATTGAGGTGTTAGCTCGTATTTTTGCAAATTTCGGTGTATGTATGATCGTTGTATCTTTATAAAAGTTATTGTACACGTTATTATAGATTTTCTTACTTATAAATCAAATGGAGTCTTAAAATTTTGTTAAAAAATGTACGTTTACCTTAGAAGCTCGTAAAATAAACTTTGATGTGTTAGGATACATAGAGTTTTGAGAGCCTCAAATAAACATGGAGTACATGAATAAAAATGAAACTTATTGTATGAGTTTATTCATTGGATATTTGCTCCATGCGTCAGGCATCACATACTGTGCCGATATTATACATTCTATAAGATCTTTTAAGGAGATACTCGGCAGCACGAACTATCACACATGAATTATATAACAAGCTCACCAGCAGTAACATAGAGAATAAAAAGAATTAAGGCATTAATTCAATTATCCACAGGATATACAGCTCAGGTTAGTCTTTTTTGGCTTATATATTTATATATTAATAAAACTGACACTCAGGAATACCATGAGTTCAAAAGTAGACACATTAACTAATTCTGAAATAATGTAGTCTATGTTCATATGTCATCAACCAATAGATTTACTAAGCTTATTTTTTGTAGTGTGGCCCCTCTTAAGTAATTATAACAGATTTCTTTGTCTGCTATCATGTTAGGAATTTCTTTTTCTTTTTTTTTACAGTGTTGCCCCTCTTAAGTAATTATAACAAATTTCTTAGTCTGTTTGCTATCATGTTAGGAATTTCTTTAACCTGCTTCATCGCAACATTTTTTTCCTTTAATTTTTTTCTCCTACTTCACTTTATACCTTCATTCTTTTTAGTATCTTGAAAATATTGAGAGTGAAAACAGAATGTGAATCATTTTGTATTCACAAAATGTAAATATTTCTTTACTTCAAATTAAATCCAAGTTGTCCTTAAAAACCTAAACCATCATCAAGGTTTCTGGAAAAGTCGAGCAGGCTTCAATAGTCAAGTGTGGATCCAGTGCTGGCAGAAGTAGACCAGAATTAAAATGGAGGAAAACTAGTTGGGGAGGGTAATGGCATTGGTATAATCGAAAGTGTTTGCACAGGATGCAATTTGGTGAAACTACTCTAAAGTATTCAAAATCCATGTCAATATAGATACACTGAAAGAAAAAGGGATATTAATCATAATTCTATGAAGAAATTTTCACCAAGCAGCAGGTTAACCTTCTGACTACATATATCAGAAAAATATTACAATGTAGCTCAAATTGCATATTGGAAAAAAGTGTTCATATTCATCAGAGAGATAAAAAATACCTTATCCGCAAAATCTGGGAGGTTATCATGAGGATGTGATTCAAAGAATTTCTTCAGAAGCTTATTATCAAAGCTACATTTAGCAGAAATACTTATTAGAACAGAATTTTATGGAAATAAAATCAATTTTGATCATCAGTTGTAAATTTCTACTGCAATAGCAATGTTACTATTAGGATAATAGAATATTAAATCATTAAGCAAATATAATAAATAAGTCGCATATTCATATTGATTCATCCATTTTAATATAAGTGAAGCAAATTAACTCATTCAATAGAGTGCGTAATGGGGATAAAGATCAAAGAATTTGATGAAGGGTAATAACTAATAATGGTTTATTTCCGATTAATAAAAATTCAATAATTAAAACAAAATATCCCCTGTCAACAACTTTTACAGCTCCAACAGAAATAAAATCAATGTTCTTCAGTTCTATTTTTCCCATTCCCAAATTTCTCCAAAGCCAGAGAATATATTGCTTTCCTTTTCATGGACGTGCCAGTTGCAACCAGCTTGACAGCCTGCATCAAACAAATTAACAAACAATAGCATATATACATATAAATATACACACACACGAGAGAAAGAGAGAGCATTGTATTCATATCCTATATTGAAGATTAGTGGTCGATGGGGATCTTAGGTAGAACTTAGAAGAGACAAAACTAATGTGGCTGGAACGAGCAACCATATGAGTTGATGGTCTGCCGCAGTGGCAATGTTACTCTAATCAGATAAGAGAATGTTAATAACTCAGCAAACAAAATAAATTTTCACATAATAAATAAGTCATTTGTTCATCAATTTTGTGGAACAATTATTATGAGTGAAACGAACACATCCAATAGAGTGCGAAAGGGGGATAAAAGATTTAGTGAGTCTAATGCTATACTTACGGTCCAATATTTTCGTTTGAAGTAAAGCAAGATCCAGTTTTGTTGGTAGAAGATTCAAAGTTTGGTTTAGTGAAGTTGAAGGTCAAACACTATGTACAATATCTACTTGTGATAATGTAATTAAGCAAAATGAACTATCCAGAGAAAAATATGACCAATTTTTTTAGGGAACTTCAGGATGCGCCATTTGAATGACAATAGATTGATTTCAAGTTAAACTTTACAAGATAAGAACCCATTACCTCGGAAAGGCTGTGCCCATTGGAAATCAACTCTCGCAATTCATTTTCCAGTTGTGATTCAGACAGCTGTTCATCCTTGCTAATAGGCATCCCTTCAATCAACAGTGTAATTTCACCCTTGGGTTGGCGGGCTGAGAATGCTACCTTGCCTTCCTCAAGAGTTCCCCTCCAAAACTTGTCAATGAATTAATTTACTTAATTAGAATGAAACTACACTTTTAAAGGGGGGGGAAAAACTCCCAAAGCAATATATGAGCATGGAAACTTCTAGCAGCATCTAAATGTAAAGTATGTAAAACATATCCAAGTAAATCATTATATTGATCCATGTAAACTGCAATTAAACTAAGCATGAACAATAATTATATTGGTGCATTGAACTTAATTGCAATGATAATCATTAGCAAACACCAATTTATTCATCTAATAACTTATTTGTGGAGTTGATTGATTAAACAACATTTAAAATCAGAAGTTATAAATATTGGACAACAAATGGTAAGAATCTCATTAAAAAAAATATGTATATTAACTTAATTGAACACTTCTTAATCTTTTGAGTAACAACGTGATGAATTGTAGTATATAAAGATACTGAAGCCCTGATGAATACATAATTTATGTTCACCGAAGATAAGGCACCTGAATAGCCTGTCACATAGTTCCATATTTAACATTGAAGAAAGAACATACAGTTTTATATGCCAATTAACTATTAAGTTTGTCAGGAGTATATAGGAAAGAATTTATATACAAATAACCAAATGCAAACCTTACTTCTTCGTGTAGTTTGGTCATCTCACGAGCAATGACACAACGCCTGACATAGAATCAACCAATTAAATAATAATAAAAGTAACAATTTTCAGATTTTATTTTTCAGAAAATAAGTACATGAGAATGTAAAAGCAGGGGAGCATATTGATGTTTAGTAGTTTATTCAAGGGAAAAAAACCAACAAACAAGATACAGAAAATCCATATTTAAAAATCATGAAATACCGTCCTAATGACCAAGAGGCAAAAGAATAAGTCACCAAAAAGAATAAAAATTAAGAAAATACATTAAGTTGAATTGACAGCAGGCAGCAGCGCATGTTGACTTGAAAATGATATATTATTAAAGAAAGGAGTGAGTAAGCACAGCGGCCTTAGAAGGAGAACTTAATTAAATAGTAAGATGCAACATCAAAAAATTCTTGAAGTTAGTGGTTGATAGTAAAATCCAAGGTTTCCCATATTCCTGGCAAGAAAAAAGATATGGTATATATGAAATTTAAAAGGTTGTTTGAAGCAAAAGCAGAGACCATGAGGCATCAGTATTTGTGTGGATAAACTGAATACATTACTCTCTATGACATACTTGCTAATGGAAGTAATTAATAGCCAACTTTTATCAGCTGTAGAGTTAAAGGATATTGTTAACAGGAAAAAATACAAGAACATGGATAAATTTTTTGAACAAATCAGTTCTGAGGTATCAAGATATGACTAGATTGCAGGAAGAAGAAAGAAGTAAAATAAATCTCATGAAGTTGAAAAACATATCTAGAAAGTAGAAACTCCAAATTTTCTAATTTGAATCTGATCTACAGATCACCATTTCAATGAGATACCTTGTTTACTAATATTAAAAAATTAAAACTATGACATGTTAGTTTACTTAGTTACAATAGTCAGGAACCAACCAAACGCATGTGAGAGACTGCTATCCATACCTTGCATCTCCAAAGATAGGCGACATCTCTTCTAGACACTGATAGAGCTTGTGAGGAGGAACAAAGAACACCTGAGTGGCTGCACTATTGGCAGAAACCATCAGCTTTTCTCTTCTCGTGGCAGCATGCTTAGGGAGAAATCCAACTGCAGCATATTTTATCCTCCACGTTACAAATATTTGTTAGTTAAAAAAAGTAGCATAGTAATTATAAGGTTACCAAAAGTAAATTCTTCAGTTGGCAAGCCAGATGCAGAAAGTGCAGCTATTGGAGCAGAGGGCCCAGGGACAGGAATGATAGGTATATCTTTATCTATACACAATTTGGCCTAATTCACATTCCAAAATCAGCATAAATTGATAAAGTATTAATTTTATTGCTTAAAAGAATTTTAGCTCTGCCACATTATTCTAGGTACAGGAATACTATGTATTGAATTTATTCCTTTATGGGACTTACCAGCTCCATTCCAGGGTCACTGATGCCAGGAGTTCCAGCATCACTAATTAATGCCACAATTTCTCCACCAAGCAATTTCCTCAATACGACTTGTTCTCTTTGAGATTCATTAAACTTGTGATAACTTAACTGAAAACCTAAATCATAGGATGAGAATGATCTCCTACTACAAAAGCATGTATCCAAATCATTTAAAGTTTGTATTTCATAAATAAAATTTAAAACTGGCTTACAAGTGGTGTTCTAATGTTATAATAATGCAGCAACTTCCCAGAATGCCTTGTATCTTCTGAAAGTATGACATCAGCAAATTTGAGAACTCTCAATGCTCTACAAGAATTAAAAAAAAAAAAGGATTCATTCATTGAAAACCCAGGAAAGAAAATTCAAGAAACTTATTTAATGATAATTTGAAAGCTCCAATCGCAAAATTATTTGCATGCTAATTGACTTTTGACCTTAGAGTTATATCTTCAAGATTTCCAATTGGTGTTCCCACAAGATATAATCCTGGTTTTAAAGGACCCTACAAATGTAAATAGAAACAAATAAAATTATCTACGGAAAAAGATGTATAGTACTTCCAGAAATATAAATAAGCAAGTTGAGAAATAGAGGGTGGGAGAGATGAGGTCAGTTGCAAAGAACAATTTGCAGGGCAGCGATTTTGTTAGATAAGTGTGAAATTCTCCTCCACAAGACTCTGGAAAAAAGGGCTATAAGATCTTCTGACAGAAACTAAGCAGAATTTAGAAGGGAACATGGAATAGGCAACAAAATCTGACAACTAAAACAATCCGTGTGAAAGAAAATGGAAAGAAACTTGAACTATCAGAGAGAAATGTTGTTCATCAGTTATCTCATTAGTTTATAATTTATTTGAAATTTAGTATGATCATATACTTCCTGTTATTTCCTTGGTCAGTGAATCAGAATATATTCTCTTTTCATACTTAAAAAAAATCCAAAATCGTTTTTCTTCCAGTATTACATTTGTTTGATGCCCTGTTTCCTTACAGGGCTGTTTGTCTATTATACTTGATTGAGTTATTACAATTAGTATTTGTAGCAAAGTGTCTCTATCCATATTTGTTAAATGCACGAGGGTAACCAAGGCATAAAAAATGCGTTACAAACAAAGTGCAAAGTGCATGAATCTACTTTGTGCAAAAAATTTAATAATAAAAAAAATATTCATAGAAAAGGTTAATAAGAGTCCAACATAAAACATGCGTAAAATATGTTCTAGATAACCTATTATTGAATCTCGTCTCCATTTAAGCTAGGTGATTTCTCAACTATTCACAATCTCTGTGTGTGGGCAACTCCTGATTAAAAAAATCATCTCAGAGCTTCAAATTCTTAATCATTGATCCAATCTCCCCCAGAACTTCGACAATTTTGGAGATTGTAAATAAACATCATCCTAATTGTTTGTTTTGGTGATGATTATAATTTAAGGTGGAGGCAATAGCTAGAGCTTAGCTTTATGAAAAAATAAGGAGTATACTATATTATTACTTGGCAGTAAAATATTTTATAGCACCAACGCTTCACTCTAATTAAAATTAATCAGGAAGAAGAATGGTAATGTGGGAGGCATTGCTGATTTTGTTATTCAAATGCAAATTACTTAACAACAGCGAGTTATCAACTTCTATCTCTGGGGCTTTCAAATAAAAAAGAGATACAAATTCTGGATTATAAAAGGATTAACCTGTTTTGAGCGGAATATTTGCTCGTTAAGTTCACCGTCGGAGGAGGCTTGAGAAGCCGTGGATGAGATTGGAAGTATAGAAATGGTGATGTGAGGAGGCGACGAATAGAGAGAAGGAAACTCAGAAACAGGGCGGCGGAACGGCCATGGGCGAGGAGGCAGATTTCGAAGCGGCGGTGAAGGTTTAGAGAGTAATGCCACCATTGAATGGCAGCGGCAAAGTAACGTCATTGACGGCGGCGTGCCACGAAAACCACTGTGGATTTAGATTTATACTTTCATGAGTCGTGACTCAATTGTTGATGTTCAGTTAACATGATAAAAATTCTGTTATATTATGATTTTTTTTTTAATTATAAATTAATTACGACAAATTTTAATTTGAGATAAAAATAAAATTTGGACCTTTAAATAATGACAATTTATAGTGTGCACAGTACACCTAAAGATAGGTACACTCATATACAAATATAAACAAAAACATATACAATTAAGAGTAAAAATATATACAATTTAATTGTTAATTTTTTTAATAAAAATTTGTTTATAATATTCAATAAAAAGTTATACACATATGAATGTTAGTTTTTTTAATGAAAACTTAATGTGAAAAAAAGTATACAATTATTACAAAACACGTATACAAAATAAAATAATATGTATACAAAATAAAATAAAAAGACATACATATGGGTGCACCGAATATACACTCTTAAATAATACACTTCTAAAATGAAACTTAAAATTGCTAATAAACTAAAAATTATAGTATATAAAAATTTCCTTTTCGTATGGCTATAAATTCAAGATGATTATGAAATGTACCAACAAAATACTAATATTTATTTTCCTTACTCCCTCAATCCCGCTCTAATGGTTACACTTCCTTTGTAAATTACAAAGGAAGCATAACTATTAGGACGGAACGGAGGAAGTATCAATTTTGTTATTTTGGTCCGTCTCAATACTACAAGTATAAAATATGTGTACAACAACTTCCACTAATTAAGATACACATCTCTAGAAGTTTAGAAACATTAAAATTTAATTAAGATACCACAAGTTAGAAAACATTAAAATTCATAAAATACGAGATAATTAAGACACCACAAGTTTAGAAATATTAAAATTCATATGATACGAGACCATGAATACATTAAAATATACAAAAATATTGGATAGCACCTCACAAACAGCTAAAACCTTATAAAGTGGTTGTGAGGTGTTATCCAATTTAATAATGGTGAGTTTATAATTAAAAAATAATAATCATGGTGAGATAAGACAAATGAAAGTGAAATCCTAAGGCTCAGCAGTGTTCAATTTGAAGAATGGGGTTCAACTCGAACCACACCTCAAACAATTTGACAACAAAGTTTGAGCTAAAAGATTAAATAATAATAATAATAATAATAATAATAATAATAAATAAAATATTCTCATCTAATGTATAAAATTTTTTTACAACCACACAAAATTTTTCTCTCTCAAGTCCGGACTCCAATCCTCTCACACTATTACAAATCTTTTGACTATGATCATGTAAGAAAAAAATTCGTGTTAGGTTTGGCCTAAATCGGATTGTAACGTTATCATGTATACACGAATTAGGGTAATACACGAATTAGGGTAATAATTCGTGTTATTGGGTTAGGTTTTGTATCGTTACGATAAGAGTAAATTCAAATACGACACAATTAGAATTTATTTCGACACGACACGAACACGAAAAATAACGGGTTGACACAACACGATAACAAAAAAACAAATTAAAGTAATAATTTTTTTAAGTAAATATATTTTAAAATTATTAATAAGTATTTTTACCATATATTTACTTATTTTATATTTATATTAAATGGATCATTTGTTAATATTAATCGTACTTAATGAGTTGACACGAACACGACACAAAATTTTTGTGTCCGGTTGATAACGATATGAACCCAATAAACATAAACCCACAATTATCGTATCATGTCGAGAATTGTCACACCCTAACACGAATAAGATAATACAAATTTACACACAAAAAAAATATTTATAAATTAAGCAAATAAACAAAAGTGGCTTATAAAAGTATTGTTCATAGCGAGAAGTCGCTCCTCATAAGTCATAAAATGCGACTTAATCATGTAAGAGTAACGGCCCTATTACGCCACATTAGTCGGGCCAAAAATTTATCAGTTCATAAATCACATATAGATCGTGATCTTTCTACAAGGCCCATTTTGCATTTGCCATTAATATGTTCAACTGGGTCCAGCAAAGAAGAGTAATGGCCAAATTATTCCCCACATTAATTGGGCCCAATTCATAAATCAATGGGCGGCACTATTGCCGCCTGAAGTATTATTTAAGGCACCCATATTGAAGATGAAAGACATATGAAATATCATTTATATCCCTACCCATTTAAAAAAATCTAACCCATTTGTTAAATAAAAAAATAAAATAAAATTTTTTGCTTTCCACACCCAACACTCAAAACACAAACTAAAAATACACATTCACACACAATACACCAAAAACACACATTAATCACATACACATCACACGCTGATGAACAAAGATGGAGAATAGAGAAGAATGAAGAGAAAATGTTTTGAAAGAACTAACACTAAATCCCATTCATTCCTATAATCTTTGTAAACTTATTGAGTTAGTCTAAATATACAAAATTTAGCTCAAAAGATTTGTTTCATCCAATCAAGGATAATGTGATTCATGATTTATATTTTGAAAGCACTAATTTTCGGTTTAGGGCTTGAAAGAGATTATTTTTTAGCAATATGGAGCATGAATATGATTACCCACTAGAAATGGTAAATTTTAGACTATTTTATACTAAACAAATTGTTTATTGTGCAATTTCTACGTTTTATTCCCAATTCATTTTTTCTGAAAATCGCAAAAAAAAATTCATCTCTGGTTGGCTGAAAAAGTTTATAAATTTCGGCCAGTGGTGACCGAAAATTTTGCTAATAAATTCGGCTGGTACTGTATGAAATATATCGTAAAATTTCGGTAACTGTTGATTGAAATTTTTACACCTGTGATCAAATGTTCATTTTTACTAGCTTTGGTGTTTACTCATCCCCTTATATATTAAATTATTTTTTTCATGAAGATAAGATAGAAATAAAACAATCAGCTAATGGTGCATCTCCTTTGAATGAGATGCTAATGGATGTAAGTGATGCTTTCAGAATGCTCTTTGCCTGCATCCACAAATTCAGTCTCATTATGTGAGCAACAGGCAAAACTGTACTTGGAATTATTACAGGCAAAGGAAATAATTGTAATTACATCTTCAAACCAATTTGGAACTCTACTTCTTCGACATCACACGTAGAGATATTCATCTGACCGAGGAGAGAGAGTGTGGACGTGATACACAAGGGTCTCACCGTTAAATCATCTCTTACTATATACATTTTTGATTTTGTAGACTCCACAAAAAATGGCTTCTCAAAAAAGACAAAGAATCTTGACTGTCCTCCGTTAAGATTCTTGAGAAAACAACGGCCTAACATGAGTTTTTTTAAAATTCTATCATCACAGACCACAAGCCTATCCATGTGATCAACCATGCTCCTATACAAATTATCTATATTGTTAAGGCGAGTGTTGCTGCCCAAAAGTGACCAAAGGCGAGTGTTGCTAGACCAATCATCTCTATAAGAGATTACCTTAAGGAGTTGGAAAAGATGGCATGCAGGGGACATGATTGGCTACAACAGAAGATGAGAGAAAAGGAAATTAAAATTGTCAAGACAATAATTCATGCATATTTTCCTCAAGGTGTTTCCAGAAGAAGAATGAATTTTAGAGGATGGGTTAAAAATCGAAGAGTTGTGGTGCTCGTAGATACTGGATCATCAATTAATCTTGTCAAGAAGAAGTTGGCTAAGAGGCTTAATCTAATAGCTACCAAGGTTAAATCTATTCAAGCACATGTGCTAAATGGACGTGGGGTAAGTTGCGAGGAGTTGTACAAGAAGGTGGGCATACAAGTGAAGGGAATTATAATTGAAGCTGATTTCTTAGCATATCCCACCTTGGTGGGGCATGATATTGTGTTGGGTATGCCATGGGTTCAACAAGTGGGGAGGGTTGTAGTGGATTGTAGCCGGAGAAGCATGGAGTTCAACTGGGGAGATGGGGTAGTTACCTTAAAATTTGATGTAATGTAATAAATATTTTTATAATGTGAAAACTAATGTGATACTATTTAAATATAATCTTTCATTATTCAAAGTAATAGGAAGAATTGCTCTTTATTTAAATACTTTTGTGTTGGTTGTGGTGGTGCAGCATTTTGGGGCTCGTTATTTGATCATCATTTGTATTTTTTTTGGAAGGCAAACATTTCAACTAGTGAGATGGATAAAAATTTTATTAATGATATTGTCTAACCCTCTCTCATTTAATTTTTTAAATAAACTAATACATTAATTTGATATAAATATGGGATATTCGTTTCTTGTTTCTGGTTTTAAAACTCAGAAATTGAAATTTAAAATCCACACCCAAATTTTAAAAATCACTTATATATATATATATATATATATATATATATATATATATATATATATATATATATATATATATATATATATATATATATATATATATATATATATATATATAAAAGTATTATTTCTCCTCAATTAATATATTTTTTCACTTTATATTTCCTCTGTCATCTATTTATTTCATATAAATTAATATAAATTATATTTTTATACATTAATATAATATAAGGTTAAAATATACCTATCCAAACACAAGTGCCTTTTCGCCAGCATAATCTCCTCCAAGTGGAATTCCTTTCCTCGTCTATCCTCCACTCGTCCTGTAATGTTTGTTCTTCATACACTTCGTTCTCATACGCATAACCTTGTTGGGCCTCTTCTCGCTTTGATAAAAAGAAGAGAGGAGAAGAGGAGAAAAATGAAATTAAATTTCAAACCCAAAACATTAAAATATGGAACAAGCAAGATAATTGAGAATGTAATTTTACACTAAATTCTCCATCAAAATCATGCTTAGTATTCTAGGGTAATTAGTGAAATTGTGTATTTTATTGTTAAATTATTAGTGGATTAATAAAATTATAAATGTAATTTGAGTTTAATAAAATTATTATATTTATAAAATATTTTTGTTATGAGATTTATTAATTAAAGAAATAAAAATTTTGTAACCTCATTTGTTTAATTTTGTCACGAAACTCTAATTTGTCAGGCCAGCATGACCCGCAATTGGTATCTTTAAACTTTTGATGATATTCGTTTTTTTTTAATTTAGGTATTGGTTTACAAAAACTTATATTCAAATTTTAAAAACCACCCATATATAACTACTGTATTCTTTCTTATTAATTAATACACTTTTTTTTTTATCTTTCCTATCTCATCTATATTTATTTTATATAAATTACATTTTACACATCGATCAAATGTAAAATTAAAGGCCGCGGCTATTCGCACGCATGATTTTACTTCATACAACCAATTATATCTACACACACAATTATGATATATGCACACACTTGGAAAATATTACTTTACCCTCAATGAAATACACCCATATACACATCTATTCCCTCTCAAAATCCCACATTCACACAACCACCTCACTTGTAAACCTCTCCCACAATACTACATTTACTCCCAACAACATTAAATAACACACCCACACCCACCTCACTTCTTCATTTCTGCAAATTAAGAAAAAAAAGAGGAAAGGAGAGAAGAAGGGAGGAAGAAAAGAAGAAGGGAGGAAGAGGAGAAGAAGAGAAGAGCTCTACTACTAAACCTTGTAAAATGGCGGGAGGAGTACCAACGTTTCTTAGCAACGTTGTTAGTAAGTGATTCTCCCTTCCAATTTGTGTTCTAAAATTCTAGGGTTTAGTAATATGTTTGAAATTATGTTAAATATTTGTAATTTTTATGTGGATAATGTTGTGGGTAGCATGATATTTGTTGTAGTTGGGGAAATCAAACATGGGTAGTTCTTAAAACGGTGCAAAATATTGATGGTGAACGAATGGAGCTGGTCGACCCTGGTTCGTTGCCATTTTAGGGGCTATTCGACCATCAATGGTTGACGGTAACCTTAAATTTCGACCATAGATGGTCGACCGCCAGTGAAAATTTCGATCAGGCATTGTGGAAAAATACTACAAATTTCGTCCACCCTTGGTCGAAAATCTTACAAAATTTCGACCACTGTGGTCGAACAGAATGATATTTTTCGTCCACTAGTGGTCGAAAATTTTGCCAAGTTTCATCCACTCATGGTCGAACAGTGTGTATATTTTGAGTTTATAGTGTATTTACTACCCCTAATTATCACCTATATGGTTCATTTGGTTGGGCATGTTTATAATATAGTAGTACGTTGTTGTATATTTGATTGTTGTATATAATGTAGTAGTTTGAGCATGCTAGTATCATTAGGTATACCTTATCATTTTAATTTTTTCGCAGATAGATATCGCCGATGTAATCCCCCTACTGCATCCAATAGATAAAGAGGGATGAGGGTTGATAATGATGCATTGGCTGAAGATGCTCCACAACCACAACCAATTCCAATTTCTCTTCCCGAGCCAATGCATTACAATGAGCTAGAAGCACAACCTCAACCCATTCATGACCCACAACTTAGTGAATATGAAAGTGATGGTGGCGAAGATGAAATTCAGGGTGGTGAGGGTAGTGAGGCCTCAAGTGAGGGTGGCGAGGCCTCGAGTCTAGATTATGATTATTCAAGTGAAAACGATCATGATCCCGGTGCTGATGTGTTGGTCAATTTTCAGAATCACGTGACCTATGAAATATGGGAACATGGTCGTGAACAACCAGTTATTAAAGTACACAGCCACGTGAATAAAATGCTTCAGTGGCGCTTTGTGGAGGATGCATCAACTCGTAATTTCAGAAGCTTGTTCCATAGGGATGGATTTTGCAAGGTAGGGCAAATCTCCTACCGTAAACCAAACAAAAATCTCATTCTTGCATTTTTTGAGAGATGGCATCCGGAGATAAATACATTCCACATGCCATTCGGGGAGATGACCATAACACTCGATGATGTGTTTTGTCTTATGGGATTGCTTATTTCTGGTCGTACAATTGCTTTTCAGCGAGATAGACAAAGGCCATCTGAAATGATTATGGAGCTTCTGAACGTTGACAAAGATGTAGCTAGACAGGCACTGGGCATTATCCGTGGTCAGTCTGTGACCACAGAGTGGTTGCATAATACGTTCAAGGGCGACGTTACATCTCAGTATGATGATGATCTTGAGGGTTGCGTCAGAGCATATCTGTTGCACATGTTTGGGACGATGTTGTTTTCCGACAAGAGTGGGAATAGGGTTCATGATTCATGGCTAGAGTTCCTTCGCAACTTGGACGATCTCCACAAGTACGCATGGGGAGTTGCTGTGTCGGACAACCCATCATCTCCCAAAAGCTGATAGTTGGGAGTCTTTCTTAAGACCACGAGTAGATGCATATGCCCTACCTGTGTCACCGGGAGCTGTTCAGGGAAGCAAGGAAATAATTTGTCTCGAGTGATTATATACTTTGTCTTTGTATTTCTTATTTTATCACTATGTTTGAATATGTTATGCATTATTATGTTTTATCTTTCATTATTCGCATTATGGATGATTATGAGACATCAATAAGCAATAAATAATTATGTTCGACTAGTAGATTGCTCAAATTTTGACACTATTTGACCAAAATTACTCAAAAATTAAACAAAATGTCAACGGGATTGGTTGAAATTTTTGAGAAATTTCGACCAGTAGTGGTCGAAATTTTTGGAATTTTTCGACCATGAACGGTCGACAGTTATCAAAATTTTCGACTATAAGTGGTTAAAATTTTTAAGAATTTTCGATCATGAATGGTCAAAATTTTTGAGATTTTTCGATCATAACTGAATGAAATAATGTAAAATTTTCGAAAGTAGGTGGTCGAACAGTAGGCCCAATCTCGACTATTATTGGTTGAACGGGTTGAAATCAACTTGTAAGATTTATATGTGTATTTGTAATAAAAAATAGTCAATAGTTTCTTCATATATAACATAATATAACACGTGAATTAGTTTTAAGAAGTAAAGTTGCCCGCAAATTCTTATACGAATCAAAATCTTCAAATTACACCAAACAATACTACAAATTTTTAACCCAAACAAAGTTTCAATTACTCCTAAACAATAATGCAAAGTTTTTAAATGATCATGGGTCACGAGGAGGGCCAAAGTTGTCCGCATTGATGCTACTAAGGCATGTGTAGGCACTTGCCATAGACTGCATAGCCTCATCTCCCGGAATAGACACACCGTCTCTCCATCGATCAAGTACTGGCCTCATAATTTCGGTGGCGGTGGAGACCCTCACAAAAGGGTGGACAGCAGGGGGTGCTGGCTCAAATATCCGAGCACCTCCTCTCCTAGGTTTTTATACTCTGGGCTGGCCTTTATTTGAATATCATGCTAGATAGCCCGGTGCGGATTCCCATCCCGGCATAGCCAATCGACCCCTGTCCTCACTTGTGATAATATATCGTCTCCATCTCTCGAAGAGGTCAGCATGCGTGCCCCATGCACCTCTACTATTGGCTATAGCTTTTCCAGTGCGCAACCACTTAAGTGCTAATGGCACACGGGGAATGGTCTGCACATGCCCAAACAGTCGAAGGATCCTATCTGGAATGTAGGGCTCTATAATGTCACCCGCTGACAGTAGCCTAATTGTTAAGCATGTTGTTAGTAATTTGTCTAGATTGGGTTCTGGTAGTACTATCCAAGTACAAATAGGCTTCACTTATTAAATTTGTCCTTCATTTATATATATTGAAGAATCTGACGTGCTTTTCCCACATTAAAATCCTCCCGGTCCCGTTTGTGGAAATCCTAGAACTTTTTCCTCTTCTTTATAAGCCCGTAATTATCAACCATCTCTTAATTTACTAATACGATTTTTGCGGTACTATAAGTACTATTTAATTTTTTTTTCAACTATTATCATATTATTTATATTCATATTTTATATTGTTATGGCTAGCTGTCGATTATCGTGAGGAGTAGGGTTAGGGCGTGCATCATATTCATTATTGTTTGCGAAACTTTTAGGTGGGGAATTCTAAAACCTTTTTGTTTACTGTATGTGCTTACATGTTTACATTTAATGAATTATTTCACAGTCACATAGTCATAGAGTACTCTCGTAGTACTATCATATGAAGCAGACACTTTCAGGTGTCAGGATTCTTAAGTGGTACTCGGGTAATGCCCACAAAGTTTCATGATCGATCATCACAGTCACAGAAAATCTCATGGTGTATGATTACATTTATGTGAATATGTGTGTATATTATGGTACACAAATATTTTTCTCACTGAGTCATTGTTTACTCACTTCTTCAAAAAAATTATTTTCACAGGTTGAGGAGCAAGACAAGGTACGACCAGTGGAGTTCAAATGCTCGTTTTATTTTTAATTAAGTTCAAACATTATTTATTAGTACTTAGCGCATAAAATTTTGAAACTTCTACGTGGCTATCTTGTTTTAGTTCTTAAACAGATTTCAATTTAATTTACTTGTTTGGACGACTAAGTATTGCTTTGAATTTAGCATGGATGGAACCAGGGCCAGCCCTGACAATTTAGGAGCCCGTGGCAAGATTAAAAATGAGGCCCCCAAATTTTTTTTATATTAAAAAATTTTATAATAAAAATATAATTTATACTAAAATATACAGTGGAAAAAATACTAAAATATACAGTGGAAAAAATCACAAGAAAAAATTCTAATATGAAAAATAATTTACCTCGACATCTTTGATACATTGACCATATAAAATGAATAGTATTAAAATGAATTAGTATAATAAAGAATTAAGGATTAGAGTATTTTAAATCAGTATTAATAGGAAATATAAATATGACTAGCATAATTTATGTGTAATTATTGTTAGCATTTCGAAGAAGAAATTAAAAAAAAATGACGACAAATATTTGTATTTTCTATAAGGAATAAATGATAAAAACTCATTGATTATTGATTCAATTAAAGAAAATAATTATTAGACTGCTCTTTTACATTAAATTAATTTGATAGGTATTACATTAAATAAATTTAAAATTTATTTTGTTCATAGGTGTTGGGCTTAAAATTTAATTAAACTCAATAAATATAAATAGATAGTAGTTATTGGGCTTAAATATAATAAAATATATATAGAGAATAGTCATTGGGCTTAAAAATTTAAATCAACACAATAAATATATATAAAAGGGTATTAAAAATTTGGGGCCCTAAAATCTTGGGGCCCATGGCAAGAGCCCACCCTGCCCACCCCTCAGTAGGGATGTAACCAAACTAAACTGTTCGCGAACTATTCGAGTCTCAATTTGATTAAATGTTTGTTCGAACTCGTTCGTTAACCTTAACGAGCCAAACGAAACTTGAATTTTGGGTTCGAATAGTTTATCAAACCAAACTCAAGCCTAAGGGTGTTCAGCTCGAAAGCTTGCGAACATATTCGTTTATAGGCTCGCTAATGGCTCGCAAATACATTCATAATTTTTATAGTTATTCTTTAAAATTATATATTATTATTTATTTATTAATATTCAATAATTAAATATTTTATATTAATCCACACAAATATGATAATAACTTAAGTGATTATTTAAATATTTAAATACTTTTAACGTTTATTATTATATTTTGTTAGTTTGTTTATTTAATATTATGAGTAACATTAAATGTTTATAAACGAAACATTCTTTTATTATCCACACACAAAATTATTTAAATGTTCATGAAAATATATCATAAACAAGTTACTTTATGTGTTCGTGAACATGTTCGCAAGTTTTGACAAATAGTTTGAGTTCGAGCTCGAGTTTGGTATTTTTTTCTTGATGAGTTCGAGCTCGGATTCGAGTTCGATAATTTCTTAACAAACGATCCTCAAACTTAGTAGTGTTCGACTCGGCTCGGTTCGATTACATCCCTACCCCTCAGGGCCGGCCCTGGATAGAACGTTGATATTAAATACCCTTGCAGACTGATTATATCATGTAAATGTTGTTAGTGGTATGACAGGTTAATAATCGAGTTAAGGAATGTGTCAAAAGATTGATTAATTTATTTTAGAAAAAAGGAAATGATAATGGTAATATACCACTTGCAAAGGAGTTGTCTGTAATAGCAAGCAACAGCAAATTTAGATCCTATAAGTTTGTGTTATTTAGTTAAATTGTTTATACTTATATAAATTTTGTGGTGCAAACATAATTCTTTTCCTGGCTTATTACTTCTATATATAGGTTGCCATATACAACTTCAACTTTCCATTCAAAGTTTTTACATGAATGTGGTACTTATTAAAATATTTTGATTGATCTTATGCAACGAGGCATTGTAACTGGGTGTTAACGAGTTGAACTTATTTAAGGGAGTCCTGTAAGTTAGGCTTAGTTTCTAAATGCTTTTAAAAGAAAAATAACTACTATTTTTCCTTGGAAATTTCTATTGTATTTTGGGTCATTACAGTTATACTCTTACACGTCTTATGCACCTAGGGATATAAGAGACCAACTCTAAAAATATATTTTAATTTATTATTCATTTTACTTTAAAAAACACACTTTGACTACAAATTGACATATTTTACCTATATAACAAACGTACTTTAACAACTGATCAACTCGTTTGATAAATCATCTCATATAATTACCATCTCATAAGAGACTTTGTCTAAAATAAATGGATAAAAGAAATTACAAAATCTTTCTGTACACTTCAGATTTCGTATGTTTAGATTCGACTAATTCAAAAAGTAATATCTTTATTATTTAAATTAAATACACTTTAAAATAAAAATCATTATTCTTGATTTTTAAATTTAAAAATCAATAGTCTTAAAAAATGAAAATTTATTATATTAATATTTTTTATCGAATGTTATTTTAATAAAAAAATTATATGTTTATTTATTTAAATAAATATATTTTTAAAATGAAATTTAATATTCTTAAATACTAAATTAATTTTATAAGAGTGATACCCTTGTACATCCAAATATACTTTATATTCAAATCCACCTAATTCATAAAATTAATTTTGTTTTGAATTTAACTAGGAATAGTAAATTTGAATTTAAGATTAGTTAGATTTAATAATTTTAATAAATTTATGTTTTTTTTTAGAATTTAAGTAGAACATATATAAACTTTATGTCAAATTAATATGTAAGAGGTAGGGGTAATGTACAAGAGAGAGTAAATAATAATGTGTGTAAAAGGTTGTGGCGTTTATGTAATGTAGTTCTACTAAACCTCAATTAGAAAAAGTAAACTAATTACATAAAATTAAATGCGGAACCTAAAATCAAGAACACACATAAGATAAGAGCATTTTTAAAAAAAAATCAAAAAAGTTGATATCCTAAGTGCACGAAGTTAATTTTCATGCGCCCTATCTGTACTAGCTTTATTTAATAATATAAGTATATATTTTTTAATGAATGTATTTTTTTATACTAGGTATTGTGACCTCATTTCATAAGGTGATAACTCGGATTTAAAATATCAACTTACATGCAATCATTTTTGTATGCGCAAGTTATTTTGTTATCTTAAAACTTATTTTTTTTATTAATTAAGTGTATATTTTAAAAACATGTTTCTACATAAACCGTTTAATACATATTACCCAGTGTAATGTGTGATTTAGTGTATATCATGTATTCACGTATCAAAAATTTTATACTGCACATGAACGTCTGTAAATTCGATTAACCGAGCAGCCTTCCTCCTTGACAAGGCAAATGGAGAATGCTTATTCAAGCTACAAATCCAAGGGATTCAAAGGAGATTGTTGCCATAGCATCCTAGTTCAAAGCAAAGCATATCCATACAGGGGATGAAGCTAAATAATACCTGTAAAATAATTATGAAAAGCAAAAATCATGTACTGTTGTTGCAAGAGAAATGAGATGTATGGATGGGGGAAGGAAATGCACATTGATGATGATTATTGCTTACCAAGACCCAGAAGAAAACTGCAATCTCAAAAGGATTCTAGAGTAGGATGTATGGAATCCAACGGAGGATGAGATGTACCATAAATGATGATCTCAAGGCTAATCACAAGTTCTCCATGACCAGCTATTGATTGAGTAAAAAATAATTTGCTCTATTATTTTCCAACAAAAAAACAAAAGATGCATATCGAAATTAAATCAATTTATAATTAAGCGTGTAATCTAGAAATAAGAATGCCAAACTACAAATGAAAATCATGGTTGATCATCATGCGTGTAATCTAGAAATAAGAATGTCATACTACAAATGGAAATCATGGTTTCTTGATCAACCAAAAAAGAATGGAAAATAAATTATAAACAAGGAAGAAACAAAGTACCATGAAGATTGTGTAGCAAGGATGTGCAACAGAAATCAATAGATCTAGATACCTACTGTAAATATCATGAGTCATGAGAGTAGATCAAATTAGATTATTCATTTCGTTTCTGTTATCATAACTAAAGGCATGATAAATGGTTCTCACCTTCTCCTGATGACTTCCTTGAAATCAGTGTCAAGAGTTCAGACCATGGGTACTTGTTGAAGTTGAATTTGGGATTGTCCTTGTAATGATTTTGATTTTTTTATTTCTTGCATAGCCGGTTTGAAAAATCTACTCTTCGATGAGGGCAACCCCTTCCTTTGAACTGGATTTCACACGACAGGCCAGATCTAAAAGTACGAATTAGTGGTTGCTAGCAGCGAAATGATTTAATTGTCGACAAAAAGTAGATGGATGTGTTAATTATATTGATGAAACCTCGTCAAAAATTAGTGTATCCCAAAATTACTTCTAGAAAGAATACTCTTCAAAAGCATGCCTAATAGTCTACGCATTAAATGATGAGTGATGTGTGTTGAGCGATAAGAAGTAGTTGAATTGATGTTTTGACTGGTGGAGTTAACAATACCAAACAAGTTTATTTAGCAGACATCGTTTCCAATACCCAAAAACCTGGCCTTAGAAAAACTATGCTGGTGGATGAGTGTGACTATAGGAACTTCCCCACCCTTTCTGGAATCTATTTCTTTTTTTACTTTTTTGGATACATGCATCCTATTTATGTCTACGTCTTATCTGTACAAGTGAAGTAGGAATTACAATGATGAGATCCATTGTTGAAGATGAAGAATAAATATAGTACACTTTACTTTTTCCAAAGAAAATAGGTAGAACAATGAAAACACGTCGACTATAGCCAGCAAAAATATGAAGACATGAATATTTTGTAATGCCCTTGATGAAAACAATATTGCTTTAATGAGCTGGACAAAATTGAAACAAACAAGTCTGATATAATTTACCTCTTTCTCACCGTGACTTGTAGTGTAAAGTAGTAAGAAAACGTCGTAGCCCATCATGGTCTGATAATTCCACGTGGAAAGGTAGCCAGTTGCTGGTCAGATGGCTACAACTAATCATCTTTGGGTGACTAATCCAACTTTGAAATATCAAATCTGTAATATTAAAGAAATCTATTGAGAAAAAATTATATGTAAATATTATGTGAGAACTAAGTTTTGTAGCAGCATAGAGACCTTGCTATCTCTACTACACAATTATTCTGAACGCATTAAAAATTGGAATAAAACTGAGACTCAGATAGTATTAATCCAAAGTATAGCATGTATTAGTACATGGAGAAACATTTAGAGTAGAATTCTACTAATGACCATTTACTCTAAATCAGCTATTAGTTTTCCCATTCATATCAACAGTCAACTCTAGCTTGAAAGAATTGATAAATCATTTGGATTGTATTTATAAAGTAAATACATTATTATTTGAGAAAAACAAAAATAACGGAAAAAAAAACTAATACTTCCTCCGTCCCCCCAAAGTATTTTACACTTTCCTTTTTATCCGTTCCTCAAAGTATTTCACACTTCACTTTTACTAAAATTGGTAAAAAATAAATTTTTATAATATTCACATTTTACACACATCCCAATATAATACTCATTTTTTCACATTTTCCAACAACTTTACATACATTTTCATTAAATTAACTAAAATATATATTCTCTCTCTTACTTTATATATTAAAAAATAAAATTTTCTTAATCTTCACACACTCCAATACGTGAAATACTTCACGGGACGAAGGGTGAATATTCAATTTCTCTGAGATACATTCTTACCATGCGAACTCAAGGCAGCAAACATTGGATACATGTTGGAATTAGATACCGTTAGAGTGAGGACTGAACATGGATCGTTGTAAGGTAATAATCACAATATATATTTAAAATACTAAATGCTTCACCTGCAAGCCCAGCTCCACAATTTCATCCTCACATATAACATGCATGCAAACAAACAATGAACAACTTATGCATTGTCATTGAAACTGGGAATCATTATATATTCACACTATATATTGCAAAAATACTTAAAATGGACACCATGTAAAACCTATAAGTGCAACCTAATTGTTTTCAGGAGGGAATAAATGACATAAAACAGTATCTAAATAACTTGAGGAATTTACTACACATTTCACAAATTAACTCGGTTTAAATATTAAAAAAAATGCATTTAAAACACACCCTCACTTACGATAAGACACCAGCAAGATTTTCAGCAAGACTATAATATTCTTATTTCAGAATTATCTAACCTCCGCAACGTCCACATGCTACCTGAAAATGAATTAACCTACGTAGACAAGTAGAAGGTGTTAAGAATGTCTTTGAGGAGCACATTCAGATGTAACAATTGACATTCTTCCCCAGCTCAATTCTTCTTTAAACAAAGCATTGAGCAAAAAGGATTTTATGTAAACCATCTTCTCATTTTGACATAGCATCGAGCTCTTTTATTTGGGAGGCTCATTGCCAAAAGAGAAGAAAGGTGCAAAAAAGCGCGCCTTAGGATTAGTGCCTTGACATCATGATTTCAAGACTCATTATAGCATTGGTCAAGGTGCGCCTTTAATAGCTATAATTGACTATTATTCAAGATTTTTATTAGTTCCTCAGTCGAAAGATAATAAGAGAATTTTTTTTTATGATATTTAGAAGCTTAAGGAAGTCAATAAACAGACTGTTTAACCATTTGAGACAACGTATACGAAAACAATGCATGTAAGGTAACAAACACCCCGGAGTTAGATATATACTTAATTAAAACAAGAATTCATCTTATACCTATTTCCTCAATCTTCAAAAAATATTATATATATCAATAACCACAAACTAAATCAAATAAGCCGATTCAACATTTTAAATTTGAGTATAAATATGTTTGTAGAACCTTGAAAATAAGATATTTGAGATTCACCTCACTTTTCACTCACCGTAGGAATCACATGGCCACTTGTATCAAAGGATAACTGTAGTTTTATACACACTGAGAAAATCCAAAAGGACATAATTAGTAGATATATCTCACTACCAAATTAATATTAGCCTGTATGTTATCATGCGACATTTTACTTTACCAAGCATTCTCTCTAAAAACCGTCTTTCTTATTTATATCCATGAATTCAGGAGCATGGATCACAAATAGTTTAGTAGAGGTGAAAGAATGGTCTCGGGATATTTCATACCTATATAACACCAGTCTTTGTCATACACAGCCATATACATACATACATACATACATACATACATACATACATACATACATATATATACACACACACGTGCACTCACAAAATAAGAAGACTTAAGTGCTACCGCACATATTGTCCATGAATCTAACCTCAAAAGTAAGTGGGACAACTCCTCACGACATTTCCAATTCCCACATCCGAAATACTATCTTTCTCAAACCTCAATAATTTTTTATCATAATCTTATTCTATAAGAAAAAAATGACTTTTATTAAATATCATTAGGTATGAGATACTCTTCTTGAAAAATTAAAACATATCCATCACTCGAAGGCTAAATCAAATTTCAAAACACCTTGAGATATATTTTTTGTGGAAAAACCCAAGAACTCAGCGCCACAAGCATACTTAAAGTGATCCCATTCAATGTTAGAATACTGGGCATTTTTAAGTCCTTTCGGTGTCTAGTCTCATGTGTTAAAAATATTCCATTAATTTCCTAGTATTAATTCAAGTGAGCATAATTCCAGCAACATTAAACATAACTTACTAAGACAAAACATGCAATTTCTAAGAAGCAGCCAAATGTGTGTATGTAGAGTAAAGAGTACTAGAACTTACAATGTCTCGTCAAATGAGCTCTTGAAGCTTGAACATAATGCGCTGTTGAGTATTTCACCATAATGTTAATGCTCTTTTTTATGCAGATATTTTAGCCTTAAGTACCTCACCCGTGAATAAAGGAATTTGTTCGATAACTTGATGCATTTCCTATTTCTTCATAACTCGCTAGCATAGAAATTCAAAAAGAAGAATGACATATACACTTTCAAAAACTAACAAGATTTAACATATCGATTGATTTTAGGAATGTGAATCAATAAATCTACCACCAATGAGATTTGGGACCCTTACAGGTAAAATACAAATCACCTAAATGTTTTAGGCAATAAGAGATTAACTCAGAAAATAAGCAGGGATATATCAAGCAATTGAATAATTAAGATATGGCAAATATGAGATAGTTGTAATATACTTCATCCGTCCTAACTTCAACTTCACACTTTCCGTTTTGGTCCGTCCCAGATTCAACTTCACACTTCTATAAAAGGAAAAAGCAACAAACTAATATCCATCTAACATACTTTAATTTCAAATTTGCAATCACCTTTTTAACACATATAACATATTTTATCATTTATTTATTACCCAAAAATATCATACTACCCTCAAAAGTAAGTCAAAAAGTGACTTTTCTTAAACTCCGTATCTACAGTAAACGTGAACTTGAATTTAGGACGGAGGGAATAATATTACCGAGATGAAAGCTTAGCGTTTCCCTAGGCAGGTGTAGGAGGTTAAAGCATTTTCAATCTCCTCAGTGTTGATGAAAGAGTAACTTCGCTGGTAAAATTGAACTCCAGCTTTCCCTGAAAATTAACTCCATTAATAAAATTAAGTACTCCCTCTATCCCAACTTCAACTTCATACTTGTCGTTTTTGTCCGTCTCAAATTCAACTTCACATCCTATTTAAAGAAATGTTCCTTCCAAATGTATCCTTACAAAAATTCCTTATTTTCATTATTGCCATTACCTTTGGGCACACTTAATTACCAAATTCACATACTTAATCAAATAATTAACCGACTTATTACCTGATTACGACATTATGTACAAAATTAATTACACCTGAAATTAAACCCCAATCTTGAAACTTATTGCAGACACACTGTGTCTCTCTCTTCCTGTTCTAATCACTCTCTCGATCTGCTCCAAAAGGAAACCCTAATCTTGAATCTTCTCCCACGCACTCTCTCTCTCTCTCTCTCTCTCGATCTGCTCCAAAATTAAACCCCAATCTTGAATCTTCTCACTCAGTCACACTCTCTCTCTTCCTGTTCGTATATATCTCTCGATCCGCTGCAACTCTCGATCTATCTTTCTTGGTCGATTCAGTTGTGAGCTTTGATTTCATCAAATTGTCTCAGATTTACTCGCGAATAGAACGTATCATCTAGATCTATAGTGGATCGTAGATGGATTCCGACGGTGAAGCCCTATGGTGGATCGTAGATGAATTCCGACGGTGAAGCCTCGATAAGCCGGTAGTGTTGCCTTATCGACGATGCAAAAAGAAAATTGTGCGCTGATTTCACAAGTTTGAAAGTGAGTTTCCAGTCTCTGTTTCCTAATTTTCATGGCCTAACGATTTTGTTGATTCTGTAATGGTTAATGTTTGTTAAACTGAGGATTCAGTGACGAATAGTGTTGCTTCTGTGATGGTTTGAGATAGGTATCTTGAGAAATCTATGATTGTTTATGAGCTTAATTTGAGAATTCTATGATGGTTTCTGTGTTCTTTTGGTTTTGTGACGATGGAAAATTAAGCTGAGCTTAATGAATTTGTTAATCTCTAACCTCTTACCACATAAAATGATTGAAATATCCTTACTTTTTTCATAGAAAAATAAAGCAGTTTTTCTTAATTTGAGTGAGAACATTAAATACGAAGATGAAATCGGGGAGGGATTATTATTATTATTATTATTATTATTATTTTTTTTTTTTTTTTTCATAATTTCTAAATAAAAAAAATCCAAATAATAAAGCCTCTTGTCCCCTCAATCTCCTCAATATTCCCGTATAGATGAAACAACCCAACAATTGCAGCACTAAATAGCAAATTACCTACAAAAATTTTCAAGTTGAGCGAGAAATTTGGCTCATATGAGAAGTTGAACGAGTTTTTCTTCACACTGCCCCTTCCCAAGATGAACGTTTCATCTGATACATTTGATTTTTGGATATAGGCCGTCTGTCATCTTCTCTCACTCACTCTCCCAAGCTCGCCTCCCCCTCCCAGGTAACCATGGAATTCTCTAATTCCTACTGTTTTTATTTCATTGTTAAATATTATTTCTGCGCATTTTATGTTTCAAGTTATTTGCAACGCGTCAATTTGGGGTATATCTGAGTTTAAAATTATGGAAAGCTTCGCTTCACCGTTTCTCTGATTTTCTTTTTTCATTTTAATGTGATTATTACTTCTATCATAATTCACATATCTCAACTTTAGATTTACTGTGAAAGTTTGGTACTGAGTTCCAAATATTTAATATATCTATTCATAAACCCTTTGTTATCTTTATTAGCCCACATTTTTCATATATATGTATGTCTGAATCTATTTATCCTGAATGTTACATGCGACGAAATTATACTAAAGGAATGTCTTTGGACTAGCAAACTCAAATTATCGTGTTAATGTGTTGAGCCCTCTTTAGCTTCATTTCAATTTGATTTCTACAATTTTTTTTATTTTTTTAGTTTTTTATTATTATTATTTTTTTTATCCCATCAGGTTGTTAAAGCAGACGCCAGTTCTTTGTTCTGTTTGGCTGGGATGGAAAGTAGAGAAAACTTGGATGTTGATGATGACTTTAGTGAACTCTACAAGGCATATACTGGTCCTACAGGCTCTAAAGCTCCGAATGAACAAGAAAAGACTAGCAAAAGATCACATCCAGGTTCGGATGAGGAAGAGGAAGCCCGTGACCCCAATGCTGTCCCTACAGATTTTACCAGCCGAGAAGCCAAAGTTTGGGAAGCTAAATCTAAAGCTACAGAGAGGAATTGGAAGAAGAGGAAAGAAGAAGAAATGATCTGTAAAATATGTGGTGAATCAGGTCACTTTACACAGGTACTTTTTCATGAATCTGAGTTGATAGCTATTGCCTTCTGTTCTTAAAACTTGTTTATGTCTCATTTTTTGTTGGATTTATATTCTGCTACTTGAAGCTCGTGTTTTATGGTCAAGAGGGCAATTTCATCATGTGCTAGAAAGTAGTTATGTTGGTTGGATTTTTTCTATGATTTAGCTTTGTTAATTCTTGCTGTTAAAACTTACTATGAATCTTACCAGATTGGTTCAGAGTAGGAAAATATGAAAATAATGATAGGTCTTGATTGCCACACATCATTCACCATCTTAGGAATCCAAGATTGAATATCATGTTCAGCTCTACCTCTCTGTAGGTCAATATTCTCTTTTGATCTTCTCTAACCTATAATTTAAAATAATGTCCTTGCATAGTTTTCTTCTTAGACTGACAATCTTTTAAATATTAAAAAAGCTGAACATGATAGGATTGCACTCAAATTTTCACATATAATGTAATTTTTTAGCTGATGCCTGGTTCATTGACATGTAAATTGTTATTACGTGATTAACATATTTATTGCAATTGGATATACATTTTACTGGTTTCTGTATATACTACTGATAGGGCTGCCCATCTACTCTTGGATCTAATCGCAAAATGCACGAATTCTTTGAGAGGGTACCTGCAAGAGAACCTCATGTGAAAGCTTTATTTACAGATGATGTAGTGAACAAAATTGAGAAAGATGTTGGCTGTAAAATCAAGTTCGAAGAAAAGTTCATAATTGTCAGTGGTAAGGATAGGCTTGTCTTGAGAAAAGGTGTTGATGCCGTTCACAGTATTAAGGAAGAGGGTGAAAACAAGGGTGTCCCCAAATTTCCAGAAGAGGGTGACCACAAAGGTTCTTCAAGCTCCCCAATATCCCAGTCCAGGTCATGTGAACGCAGAAGTCCAGTTACCTCTAGGTTGGGGCGATCCAGTTCCCAAAAATCCTACCCCAGCCCTCATAATGCTGCACATGTCGCACATAGGTATGGCAGGCAAGAGAAAGTTGTGGAAGACCGTGTTCGTGAAGATCTTCTAAAATTGTCTACTGGTTCTCCCCGTGGTAGGTGCAGCATTGGGTATACTTATGCCTTGTAGCTTAAAATTTAATACATTTGCGCTCCTCGTAGCTTCGTGACATATATTTCATTTTGTTGGTTTATCCGTCTTGGTAATGCTGCCTGTTATGATTTTTTTTTTAGCAGCAAGAGGCTACTTTGCCTCTAGCATTATGTTTTGTTTTGGTATTAGTTCCGTTATGATTCTGAATTGAAAAAGATGGTAGCATTAAGTACAATACTTTTGTGTTCCTCTTAGCTTCACGATATTTTATTTCTTTAGTGGGTCCTTCCCTTACAGTAATGCTGCTTGTTTCTCTATTTTTTGCAGCAAGAGGTAAGTTCTTAGGCTCAAGCATTATGTTTGATTCTGATATTAGTTTCGTCGTCGTTCTGAATTGAAAAGGATGGTCTACCCAAATGATTTTTTTATTCATAAGCATCTCAAGTCTCATTTGCCCAGATGGATTGACTAAGACAATTTGAGATAGTATCATGATAAAGCTGCACGATTGTTAGAGATGTTGAATGGAAGTGCTTAACAATATCTTCCTTTGGTGAAGCTTATGGGAGTGATGGAGGTAGAGGTCGATCAAGCCATTCAAAGTCTCCATCACGTCTTTCTTATGCGAACAACTCCTATAATTCTTATGAAGGCCATACTCAGAGTGGAGTTGGCATCAGGACGGATGGATGGAATGCTGACAGGGGTGGATCTGACATGCAGCCAGGCAATAACCTTGATTACCCTGCCTTTCCCCAGACATTGGAGGAACTTGAGTTGCAATATAAAAGGGATGCAATGGAACTTTCTGAAATTCGAGACAAAGAAGAAGACGAGGAAAATTGCAAACATCGCCAGGTCTGTTATGCTTCTATTTTTCTTTTGAGATATCGGTGAGCTTCAAATTTGTGCAACCTAACAAATTTATGCAACCTAACAATGCGATTGATAACATGTTTTCATTTTTAAATGCATCTTCTTTTCAAGAATTAGATATAATTAAATAATTACTGAATAATTTGTGTTGTATTTCTTTCAATTCAGGCAGTCAGAGAAATAAGAGAAAGTTTCATGAAAAAAGTAGGTATGCTGAAGGTTTCACATGCAAATATATGGGAAGAGTTTCTTCGACTAGAGGGCCAAAAAAGGCAACAAGCACGTCAGAACATGTTAGCATCTGGATTCGGAGGTTACAAGCATTCTAATTATCCAGAATTTGATAATTCTTCTGCCAATGTTTATCATTCTGGAGCTGGTACGCACTCAAGGGGAAGGTATCCGAATGCAATCGACAGTTATCCTTCTTCTAGGCCCCATGACACGTATGATGACTTCCAGCGTCACAGACGAGATGACTTTGGGAAAACATTTAATCGATACTAAATTGGTTGGTTGAAATGGAATTCAGTAAGTAGCCTACCCTTAACTCGCTCATGTAGATTAGTAACGATTTATGTGAGATTCGGGACAGTGTATATATGTCTTGAGAATTCTCTTGGGGGCCGTTTGGTTCAATTTCCAAAATTGGAATGGTAACAAGTATTAATAAGGATTCAATCACAATGGGAATGAAAACGATAGAAGGATAGAGGCTTAGTTATTGAAACAATTGGAGTGGCTGGGGAATTTTGATTCCCATTATGCCACACAAAGCATCAACAATGGGAATGAACGTATCTTTATTTCCATTGACCCCAATCAAGCACCTCCTTAACCGAAAAGAATTAGCATTTCAAAGTAAATATTAGAATCCTGCATTGTTAATGTGCAAATGATAGGTTTCCCAGTTAATATGGCAGAGATGCAGATTTTGTAACTGATGTGTATATATTTTTTGCTTCCACTGCAATGATGAGCTAAATTACGACTTCCAAAATTTTTCAGGCAGTAATTGTTGCTTGGCTACAACTAGTACAATCGGAGCACTCTGTTTAGGTAAGTCTGTATGGTTATCATGTTTAATTCGGACTTCTTTCTTCTTTTGTTACTTTACAACGTTCTAGTACTTCATTTGTCATGGAAAAAACTGTTGTCAATGGAATGTAATTACAGAAATTTCTGATCAAGTACGTGAAACATTTTAGTGATGTTTGCAATTTTGAGACTATTTGAAATATTTCATGCACATGTGGGCAGCTAATTTATTGTGTATCCTGATGTTATTTACCATATTACTCTTGTAATTTTATAGGTGTCCTTATATTATCTATTTAGAGATTTTGTTTGAATTTATTCATATGAAAGTGTGATACTCCTTCCGTCACACGTATTTTTATCCACTTTCCTTTTTGGGGTGTCCCACGTATTTTTACCCATTCCATTTTGGCAAAAACATATAATATTTTATTACCTATTTTTTACAATCCCAAAAACTTTAATTATTTTTTTACACTTTATTCATTATTCCCAATAACTTTATTCACTTTTTCTTTTTAAATTACTAATTTATTCCTACTTTCTCGTACATTATATATTAAGAAAATAAAACGTCTTAATCTCCGAGCCCGTACAAACGGATAAAAATACTCGGGACGGAGGGAGTATTATATTTGACTGTTGTTTTTGGGTTCATTTCATTTATATGGTTTAGAGTGTCCCTGATTCATAAAATTAATAAAGTGAGACTCTTTTGCTCCTGAGGACATCGTGCCCCTTTGCAATTTAAATCCCTAACAATACATAGGGTTAAATAGAATATAGAGGGAGAGAATTGTGTTTCTATTGGGGCACACAAGTTTTTTCCAAATTAATTTGCGGGTTAATAAAATTTATGAATATGAATGTATTAAATAAGGTATGAAATGAAAACTGCCTTAATTATAGAGAAATGGTAGCATTTAATTTTTTGTATGTGAAACCTTTTTAAATTATGGGTTAAAAAATATTTATACCCATGTTAATACTAAGCCTCAAGGTAAATTCTGAATTTAGAGATAAAATTGATCATGAACAAGGATAAAATATGGAGTCACATTATTGCACGGGTACATTTGTGCCCATGAGGAGTTTAAACCATTAGATTAGGATGAAATTATATTTGAATAGCTGGTTATTTCAAAAATATTTAATTAAAGATTTATAAGAAAAAATTGTAATCCTCTAACTTCTTGTAAAGATCTTAATTAGTATGATGGAATGAAATTTATGGAATGGAGGAATGGAATAGAGATGAGAAAAGAATGACAAAAAAACAATTATTCTCATGATTGTTATTAATTAGGAATAAGTGATGTAATAGAAAATACATTTATTAACTTATTCAAATTTCATTTTATTTAAATATTAAATTAATTTAAATCTTAATAAAATTAATATATTTTAATAATAATTCTAATAAAATTTATAAAATTAAAAATTAAAAAATTATAATATTTAAAATTTAAATAAAAATTTGTGGGAAAATACTTTTTTTCGTCCGTTAACTTTCACTCATTTTGAAATTAGTCTATTAACTTTTTCAATTTTGAAATTAGTCCGTTAATTTTATAACAATTTTGAAATTAGTCCATTAACTTCATAAAATTCAATATTTTGGTCATTTGAATATTTTCACTCCAATTAATTTATATCATATTTTTATTTATCCAATTTTATCTCACTTTTTATTTTTCACTTCCGTATACCAAACAAATAATATTAATCTCAATACTAAAGTGGAGCAAATTTAACTAAATATTGATACTTCCTCCATCCGCTCGAAAGAGGGTATTTTTTCCATTTTGGTCGTCCGTTTCAAAGAAAATCACTTCATTTTTTATACAGATGAGATCCACACACCCACTAATACAATTAAAATATGGGGTGCACACTCCCACTAATACAACTACCCACTACATATTAAATAACAATTTTTCTTAATCAACGTGCGCAAAAGCAAAATGTCCTCTTTCGGACGTACGGAGGGAGTATAATATAAATTCTTAGTGGGGGCTATTTTTTTTTGTAAAATAGTATATATATATATATTTTACATATTTTTTATTTTTATGTTTTAGAATAACCTGCTAATGACCTGTTGAAACGGACGATTTTGTTGAACTTGGTAAACATGATGGACCATTTTCAAAATTTTCAAATATAATGGACGATTTTCAAATTTTGCAAATATAATGAAAGATTTTCAAAAAGTGAAAAACTTATGGACTAAATTCAAAATTGAACAAAGTTAATGGACAAAAAAAATCTATTTTCCCAAAATTTGTATGTAATTTTAAAAAATATTTCTATAAATAAAATAAAATTATATATATAATATTATATATGTGTATTGAATTTAAAAATAATATTTTGTATATAATTTAATAAATTTTATTCAAAATAAAGATTTAATTAATTATATAAATTTTTAATTTTAAATTTCTTTTTTTTACTAATTTTTTATTTTTCTTATATTATTTTATTACAATGGATATTAAATTATAAGAATTTTTTATTTTAAGTTTTTTGAAATAATTTAATATTTTTAGTGAATAATTAAAGATTACGTTTTTTAATAAGAAAATTATATACTATTAAATGAAAAAAATATTAATTTATTTTTTATTTTTGTAATTATACAAAAAAGATGTGATATAAATAAAATAAATTTATAATTATTAATGAATCTTATGTTATTTAAAAAATAAAAATAAAAATAGATTCCATGAAGCATGGAATACGCAAAACCATGGGGGTGTGGGGAATGGTGATTTTCAATTTTGTGGAATACACATTCCTAATGGAATGAATATTCTCATTATTAAAATATTACCAAACGTAGGAATGAGAATTAAATTGGGAATTCTGATTCCATTCCCACCTAATTCCAGCATACCAATCATGCCATTATTCACTTTGGGCAATGTCATCTCACATAAGTCCTTACATGATACAAACGTAGGAATGAGAATTAAATTGAGAATTCTGATTACATTCCCAACTAATTCCAGCATACCAATCATGTCATTATTCACTTTTGACAATGTCATCTCACATAAGTCCTTACATGATACAGATAAAAAGTGATAACATTATTAATGAGAAATGATTATTTAATCAATTTACATGATACAGATAAAAGTGATAACATTATTAATGAGAAATGATTATTTAATCAATGAAAAGTGATAAAGGTGCAGTGAACTATTTCATAAACAATTTATAGTATAAATAAAATGTGATAGCGAAAGTGATAACATTTTATAATAAAAGTGCTAACTAATTACTAAAACATAAAATGATCTCACCATGAGATGTTCTCACACAAGACTTGCCCTTTTTTATGTATAATTAATATAACAGACACTAATTTTTATTAGACAAACTCTCTTATGAGACGTTACATATGTGAGACGCGGTTTGAGTAACTTACATATGCTTTCGAAAAAATATTTTAACAACCATTAAACATAATTTATTTATATAATAAGCATACTTTAATAATAGATCGACTCGTCTAACACACGTCTCATAAATAACTCGTCTCACTAAATACTCATAAATAACCCTTATAAATTTTGTTAGAAATATTTTAACACTTTCTCTTTTTATTTTATTCCACACACTTTAATTTCAATAAAAATAGTAAAATATTCACCATAATAATACTCACTATTTACACAAATACTAACATAGTACATATTTCCTCAAGCATCTCAATGTCTTTACACACAATTTTCGTTAATATTAACTATTTATTTTTAAATTAAATTATTTCTATTTATAAAAACAACAAATTAACAAATTTATATTCAATTATTATTGTAATAAAAAATAAAAAATTACTTGCTTTAAAGAATAATACATAATTTTTTAACCAATAAATAAATTATTATAAAATAAATTAATTGAATAGTAGAAATTTCCTAGACATTCCAACTTCAAATTTAAACTTCAATTTAAAAAAATTCACTTTACTTATATAACTGTAATAATAGATTTTAATTTAAAAATTATCATCTAATTTTGACACGTAACATACCAATTTATTATCAAATAATACTAAATTATCATAATTCAAAAAAATAACTTACATTAAACTTTATTAATTATATAACACTAAATAAATAAATATTTTACAAATTACCTTATACCATGACAAAATAATATTATTTAAACACATTTATAATAATACTCAATATTTACACACATACTAACATAATAATGCAGTAATACCTACTTTCTGAAACATCCCAATGACTTTTCACACAATTTTCATTAATATTAACTATTTATTATTAAATTAAATTATTTCTATTTATAAAAACAACAAATTAACAAATTTATATTCAATTATTATTATAATAAAAAATAAAAAATTACTTGATTTAAAGAATAATACATAATTTTTTAACTAATAAATAAATTATTATAAAATAAATTAATTGAATAGCAAAATTTCCTACGACATTCCAACTTCAAATTTAAACTTCAAATTAAAAAAAATTCACTTTACTTATATCCCTGTAATAATAGATTTTAATTTAAAAGTTATCATCTTATTTTGACAAACGTAACATACCAATTTATTATCAAATAATACTAAATTATCATAATTCTAAAAAATAACTTACATTAAACATTAATTATATAACAACACTAAATAAATAAATAATTTTCAAATTACCTTATACTATGACAAAATAATATTATTTAAACATGTGCTATAATAATACTCATTATTTATACACATACTGACATAATAATACCTATTTCTCAAAAATCTCAATGACTTTACACACAATTTTCATTAATATTAACTATTTATTATTAAATTAAATTATTTCTATTTATAAAAACAACAAATTAAAAAATTTATTTTCAATTATTATTATAATAAAAAATTACTTGTTTTTGAAGAATAATACATAATTCTTAACTTATAAATAAATTATAAAATAAATTAGTTTAATAATAAAAACTTCATGCGATAAACCAACTTAAAATTTAAACTTCCATTAAAAAAAATTCACTTTACTTTTATATTCCTATAATTATAGATTTTAATTTAAAAATTAACATCTTATTTTATCACACGTACTATCTTACTTTGACACACATCTCATATCAATTTTTTATTATAAAATAATATCATTACTCAAAAAGTAACTTACATATGCTTTAACTCGTCTCACTAGATACTCATAAATAACTCGTCTTGTACTTTAATAGTGTTTACCAAAATTATTATAATGCAAAGTAACTTACATTGACATTAATTATTTAACACTAAATAAATAACTATTTTTCAAATTATCTTTTACCATGGGCAAAATAATATTATTTAAATACCATGTGTAAAAAACACAATTAAAAATAAAATAAAATAAACAGAAGCTTTACTAATTAATTTTTTTTTATAAGTTTTGTTAGAAATATTTTAATACTTTCTCTTTTTATTTTATCCCACACACTTTAATTTCAATAAAAATGGTAAAATATTCACCATAATAATACTCACTATTTACACAAATACTAACATAATACCTATTTTCTCAAACATCTCAATGACTTTACACACAATTTTCATTAACATTAACTATTTATTTTTAAATTAAATTATTTCTATTTATAAAAACAACAAATTAACAATTTATATTCAATTATTATTGTAATAAAAAATAAAAATTACTTGCTTTAAAGAATAATACTCAAATTTTTAACTAATAAATTAATAATTATAAAATAAATTAATTGAATACTAAAAATTTTCTAGACATTCCAACTTCAAATTTAAACTTCAATTTAAAAAATTCACTTTACTTATATCCCTATAATAATAGATTTTAATTTAAAAGTTATCATTTTATTTTGACACGTAACATAACAATTTATTATCAAATAATACTAAATTATCATAATTCAAAAAAATAACTTACATTAAACATTATTAATTATATAACACTAAATAAATAAATATTTTATAAATTACCTTGTACCATGGCAAAATAATATTATTTAAACACATGCTATAATAATACTCACTATTTACACATATACTAATATAATAATACGGTAATACCTACTTTCTCAAACATCCCAATAACTTTACACATAATTTTCATTAATATTAACTATTTATTATTAAATTAAATTATATCTATTTATAAAAACAACAAATTAAAAAAATTATTTTCAAATATTATTATAAAAAAATATTACTTGCTTTAAAAAAGAATAATATATAATTCTTAACTTATAAATAAATTATAAAATAATTTAGTTTAATAATAAAAACATCATGCGATATCCCAACTTAAAATTTAAACTTTCATTCTAAATAATTCACTTTACTTATATATCCCTATAATTATATATTTTAATTTAAAAATTAAAATCTTATTTTAAGACACGTACTATCTTATTTTAACATTCCTTTTAAAAAAGAGAAAATATTTCATAAAATTATTCGCATTTTTTTGTTTAAATTTAAATTCAAAACATTAAAAGTACATTTTAATTATAAAATTGTTATCCATATTTAATATATTTTACACTTTATTTATTTTATTTAAAAAAACTAAATGATGCGTATTAAGTTGAGTGAAAAATTATTAATTGTCATTTTCTTTATAAAAGTGTGAACTTGAATAAATATCGAATGAAAACAAAGAGTATGAAGTTGAAATTGAGATATGGAGAGTAATTTTTTGTCTAAAAAATTACAGAATAGTTATAGTGAATTGTTATGAACAATGGTTGGAGTGCTTACAGTAAATATCAAATAATTTTACCCAAATAATTTATCTTTATATTTAAATTTATTTATCTATTTTTATAAAGTCAACAAATTAACAAATTTATTTACCATTATCAGATATAGAATTTAAAAAAATAATAAAAAATACTAAGGGACAGAAGAATGATACAACGAATACATGTGGTAATAAATTGATGTTGCCGCGTTGCTATGAGCTTCGCAGGAAACAGTAAGGCAGAATGAAATCTATCCAAATGATTACTTCGACTGCAGTAATTTATATAATAAGTAATCATCTACCCATCCAAATTCACATTTTTTCGACTGTAGAAATTTAAGAAAACACAATAAATTAAATGAAATAATGAACTTCGTAAGAAGAATGATAGTAAAATAACATATGCAGACACAAGTAAAATATGAGCAACTATGACGTGAATAATTGTAAAATTTGAAATTGAGAAAAGAAGAGCCAATTTGAGAGGTATTTGTATATCTTTGACTATGTGATTTGCTGGCCAATCTGAACAAGCGTCAGTTTATCTTGCACAAGCAGTTAAAATTTTGATCACAACATGAGTAAGCATGAAGCAACTAGAAACGACAAGCAAATTCACAAATATAAGGCGCTCCACTTCACTAAGATGTTCCAACCACCGAACAAGCATGGCATTCGCACGCCCTAAACAACTAAGGTCCGTAGCCAATTCTGGCACATCCCTCTGAATTACGAACACAATTTGAATTTATGAAGGAATGCAAATAAATAAGATCATCAAACATGTACCGTTTACAACAAGAACTTGTGTAGTCGGATTTTATAATAGGCAACAATGTATTCACAAACCTGAGTAGGAATGAATCTAAAAGAGTTATTTTTAGGTAGATCAAAGAGATACTGTGCTGGATCAGTAGGAAAATAAGACAAATTATATGATCAATAGCATCAAATGTCTGCTTGGTTAATGTACCTTGGTTTTCTGAGAATCCAATTCTGAAGTAAGACTATTAATTTGATTCTTTAAAGCTGCTAGTTGGCTCTCAAGATATGCCTTTTCTTTTTGAACTGCTTCTGTTTCCATCACAAGCCTCTCTCCCCTACATAATCCCAACAATGTAACAAACATCAACAGTGATTTAGTTGGACTTAATAAATCAACGAGATAGCTTCTTTTAAAGTACTTGCGAATTTTCAATGCATCACTCAAAAAATTACTGGAAGCCCCAAAATAAGTTGAGGCATCTAAATAAGCAAGGACTGTACAGAAAATTTTAATGTGTGATCGTAACAGCAATGAAGTATGAAATAATTCAGCTATGAACATATACTGTCAACTAGTGTGTAATTAGTTAGTTTCTCACCCTTGAATTGGAATTGTTATGCTATGTTACCAAGACAAAACGTAAACAATACAATCATGTTGAGTAAAAAAGATAATACAATTTTCTCGGAATGTTACATTAGTCACCATCACTAAATTAGAATTCTCTATACATAAACCACAAAGTCCTATAAATTTGGGCTGCTTTTTCCGTAATTTTGGTGTGGATATGATAAACAGCAATAAAGATGAACATTTTAATAAATTTGCTCTGAAACTTAAACAAATAATGGCTAGAAGAAGATGAGAAAAAAAATTTATTCTTGTTGCCATCTTTAACTCAATGGTGAAATATTTTGATCAAGCATGTCAAGACACTTCCAGTATATACAGATTCCAGTCTTATCAAATGTAATATATGAAATTCATGCCATTAAGTGTCTCAAATATACAGCGGCCTTCATAAATAATGCGCAAATACGAAAATATACCTTGAGGTTCTTAGAAGCTACCTGCATTTTGCTTTTAATAACTTTATTCTTTTTCTCCAAGTCTCTAAGCCTACTTTCCCTATTCCCAGCATTTTCATGGATTGACTTTTCAAGAGAAAGCACTGCAGCCACACATTCTTCATGCAAGGCTTTATTTTCTTTGATGGATGAGTTCACTTCATGTAGCTCATCTTCAAATTTCTTTACCAACTCTGTGAGCTATAGTACATAACAAAATTATCAAATAGCATCAGACACAAATCAGGCATCTGAGTGAAGAACGTTGTGCTTATGAATGAAAAGACAAGGTGGATTGAATTATGCTCTTTAAAATGCTTGGCATAGATGTGGTACTCATTTTGCTTGGCCCTGTTCTCTGAGAGTGAAAGGTCGTGCGATTTAAGTTCAAACTGAGTTTTAAGGTCGTTGAACTTTCTTTGGACAGGAAGAAGCTCGTTAATCTGGTGTCAAAATACAAAATATTAAAATATTTTTCAAGTATCGCTAAAGAATGCACATATAATATAAGATTTCAGTTTCAAAAATCAGAATAACAGTCATCCCATCCCAAGCCCCATGAGTAGATTTGGATACATGTAGATAATTATGTAAGAGCTGAAGGACTCTATTGTCTCTTTGGAGTAACACCCATTTTCTTCTACTTAAAGATGTCACATTCAGAACTTCAACTTAATCAGAATCTTTATCATCCTGACATCTGGCTTATTCCAAAAATCTAGCAGTAGTCGCATTGCTAGACAGAAATTAAACCTTGCATTCAAGATTTATGGGGAACTTAATATGAAATGGAGGACATGGGCTTAAGTTCTTTGTGCCATCTGAATTTATGAAATGGACCTGCACACAAGAATACAAAGAATAGAATTAGTACAACAATAATTACAGTTATAATAAAATTAAGGTTTGGGATTAAAGTAATTTTTATTTTTTAGGTGGTGAAGTTTATCGTGGGATAGACGAAAAATATAAGTATGAAATTTATCATGGGAGGAAGGGAGTAGTTCAAAAATTTGTCTTTGACATGAGCAACATCAAGCAACATGTTTGAAATCAACCAACGAAATCAGGTATTTTGGTCCAATGTGCAGCAAAAGGATCTCCATAACCCAAATGACTACAATATACCCAAGGTAAAAGAACAATAAAAAACTAAATATTAATTACCTGCTGTTGATTCTTTTCATACTCTACACATCAACGATACTCAGAAGAGCAGGTTTTGATATTTGAGAGGAAGCCTTTAATATCTTTGAGGAAAATACCAACAGTTAGTCCAAGTTAACATCCAAAGAGTATGAAAAAGTAGCAAAATAAATTCACATCACCTGGACTAACAAACTTGTGTACTGCACCAATCAGCATCACAACAACATTTCCAGTTGCAGCAGCACTAAATTGTAAGCCAATATCCTTGTAGATGTTACCTGCGGGAACAAATATGCCAGATGTTAACAATTACATTATAAAACTTAAATAATAATATTATTGATAGAATTAAAAATATATTAAAAAAACTAATCAAAAGAGGTCATTAAAAAGGAGCTTCAAGCACCTTCTTTTTAATATGTGAAGAACCTAAGCCGTCTACTATAGAAACCATTCAGTATGAGCCATGAGATTCTTGTTCTCTTTTATAATTTTAAACATCTGAAACGAGTCAAATTATACACAAAATTCTTGCCAGTTTATACATTTTTGTTACGCTTGAGCCAAAGAAGGCATGAATAATATGTAAAATCAATTGAAAGAATAGGACCATACCTGCATCAGGTTGTTAAGAACATATACAGGACCTTGAAGAAGCACCAGTGAGTCTAAAGTCAAAAGTCTTTGCCACCTGCTACAACCAGCAACATTAAGAAGTCTATGATAAAACTTGAGGAAAAGAAAAGGAGGAAGAAATAGAATAATTGCCTTATAGCCAAACATGAAACAAGTCTATCAGCAACTTTGACTACATCATCCATCATGATATCATCAGGATCAGCAGTTGCTTGAGCCAATTCATGGCACACGACTTTCATCCCTTTAATAGACTGCAGACAACGATTTCATTTCATTCATAAAAACATAATTATAGTATCATTCTGTAACTATATGCTGGAATAAATTTTGAAATAAGTATAGTAGCAGACACATTAAGTAACAAAAAGTGCTCAAAAAAGACATACAATCATTGCCTTTAGGAATCTCTGCAAGATAGAAAAACCTCTGCTATTTTTAGTAGAAGTTCGGATAATGTAATGCATGAACCAGAATACCATGAAAATCCCCATAAACCTTTCAACAACAACAGCCAAAGTAGAGCATTGTGTATCATTTAAATTTTTTGTCACCTATTTGATGAAAAGGATAGATCAAACAACAAACTTGCCGGAATTCAAAACTTGAATAAGACTGTAAGTGAAAAAAAATTGGATCACACTTACCATTTCTTGTCCGTGAACCCTCAATAATTCATCGAAGCATGCTCTAACAGCTTTACAAACATCGGTAGATTCATCCTGGATTGTTCACCAAGCAGTATTACAGAAAATAAGAAATAAAAAAATTAAGTAAATGAAAAACAATTGTCGACCACTGAAATTTTTAAAGAACATTAAATTTGCTGAAATTGATACCGTCATGGCAGAAGTAGTGGGTTTGAGAAATTTCATAGAATCAGGAATATTAGCAAATCCATTTAGATGTCTCCAGTAGACTTAATAAAATGGGAATGCTTGACAGGGTTCAGATGGAGATGGGGATAAAATGTGAATTTAATATAAAAGATTTTTTTTCTTTTACTCATGTAACTACATGTGTAGAATTGTACCTTGCTTGCTTTATCAACTGGCTGTCACATTGCGGATGCAAGAGCTTCAAGTGAAGAAAGGGTTGAAATAGTTAATCTTCTTTTGCTATCGGGTAAAAGGCCTCTTAGACCTCCAAATATATCTCCTGAAAGTGAGAAAAAACTGCATTATAATTCTTATCTTATTCACAATTAAAACCTATACCCAGTTCCAACAGGTTGAATGCGTTTATTTGCCTCTTTAAGAAATTTATTCAAATAATCTAGGAAAAAAGGGGGAAAAAAAGATAATGTAAGAATATATACTAGTAAAACTTTGCAGTCCCTTCAAATAGAGAACGAGTAATCTTTTCACTAATATCTTAAAGGTTGGAGGCAATCTATGTCACCAATAACGAATGTTGTAGAATTAAATTTTTTCACAAAATCATAGTTTTCTTTCATGATGCAGGCGACTGCACATAAAATACGCAGTGAAGTACAATCAAAGAATTCTCAAGGAAAAAGAACAATTAAGAACTTACCATAAATTACCTCATACAAATTCTTTTCATACTCTGCATATGAAGGGTATTTAGAAGAGGAGGTTTGACATCAGAGAGGAAGCATTTAATATCTCAAAGGAGAATACCTTCAGTCCAAGCAAACCTCTGAAGAGTATGGAAAATTAGGAAATGAAATTCACATCACCTGGGCCAAAAATATGTGCCCATTTCCTGCTAGAACAGTGCATACAAAACCACCATGAAGTAAGCATTGGGTTGTGATTATCTTACCACTATATTACTAGGTTTTTTTTTCTACTAAGCATGCTGGCGGCTAATCTTCTGACATATGAGAAATCACAAGATGCATCAAAAGAGTAAAAAGTAGAAAACTTCCAAGACAAGAAAGTCAATCAGTGACCAAAACTGGAAAAATAACAAAACACGAAGCAATTAGTAACTCTAAACATAATTATTTGATTGCTAATGTATAGTGAAAACAATATTTGGTGGCCTTTAGGTGGAAGTTGGGATAATGTAAACAGAATACCTTGAAAACCTCCATAAGCTTTTAACCTTTTAATGAATACATCCAAAGCAGAATATTGTGTATTTTTCAAATTTTTGGCCACCTATAAGATAAAAAAGATAGACCAAATAATAAACCTTGCTGGAATTGAAATACTTGAATAAGACTGTAAGTGAACAAAGATTAGGATCACACTTACCAGTTCTTGTCCGCAAACCCTCAGGTAAATCATCAAAGCATGCTTTAGCAGCTTTACGAACATCGACAGATTTTTCCTGAAATGTTCACTAAGAAGTATTACAAAAAAAAGTAAATGAGAGGCAATTGTCAACCATTGAGTTATTAATAAACATTAGATTTGCTGATACTGATGACAGAAACAAAGGGTTCGAGAAACTCTACAGCATTAGGAATATCAGCTAATCTATTTTGATTTCTTAACATCCAGTCAAAAAGAACCTTACACCTATCTACATCTAGCTTAGCAGCAGAGAAAGCAGCTGTAATAGAAGAGACCTACTGAAGAGAGAATAATTTATTAGTGATTAAGACAAGATGCACAAGAAAATTGTCCAAAAGGATGACTACAAACCATCTTATCAAGGTGAGCAGCACCAAGCCAAGAATTTAAGCTACTCTAAGTGTTTCCCTTTGTTCTTCTAGTAATCACCTAGGCATGTCAAGATATCTGTAAGAATACCCAGCATGATCCACATTAATATTAATTACCAACCTTTAAAAGGAAAGATATATGTTCATAGTAACTAATTTTTCTAGTGGACTTAATAAAAAAGGAATGCTTCATGGAGGTTGGTATAAAATGTAAATATAATATAGAGGAATTTTTTTCTTTATAATAATGGAATGGAACCATATGAATAGAATTGTATGTTGCTTGCCTTCTCAGCTGGATCTCATTGCAGATGCAAGCGCACCAAGTGAAGAAAGGGTTGCCATAATTAATCTTTTGCTGCTATCATTGTAAAAGGCCTCTTAGATCTCCAAATATATCACCTAAACAAGAAACACATGTGAGAAAATTACTGCATTCTGATACTTTATCAAATTCACCAATTTTTCAACTCACATCATATGATGAGTCAGACATTGAGCATTTAACCAAAATACCAAATAATGAAACTAGATACAATAAAAAAGAAAGTAACAAGAAATACAAGAGCAACTCGAAAGGAGATTATTTAACTAAATGCAGGAAAAAAAAAACAAAAGGGTGACAACTAAATGTAGTTAACATCAATTTATGACCAGAAATTACCTCATACGGATTCTTTTCATACTCTGCGTCAAGGGTACTATGCAGAACAAGTTTGACATCTGAGAGGATTATAATCTACAAGGAGCAAAAGTCAGTCAAGCTAACATTTGAAGAGTATGAAAAATTAGCAAAAGAAATTAACACCACTTGGGAGAACAAATCTGTGTAGAGCACCAATCAGCTTCATATTAGCATTTCTAGTTGCAACTGCACTAGAATGCAACCTGATATCCTTGTAGTAGTCAATAATATCCTGCAGGAATAAAAATGAAATATGCTAGATGTTAAAACCGCTACATCGTAAATCTTAAAAAAAATGATATTACTGATAGTAATTAAATTTATTTTTAAGAAAAGACACAACAGAGATCATTAATAAAGAAATTCAAGCACCTTCATTTTAATATGTGAGGTAAAAAAGTGGCACTACAGAATTCATCCACAACAGGACTTCACTAAGAACCTTGAGATTATTGAGCCCTTTCATAATTTTATACATCTGAAATGTGTCAAAGGAAAAAAGTTATAATTTATAAAATGGGGAAAAAACACTTTATTAAAATATTATTTCGCGACTGCAATACCTGGACATTTTTCTCATTCCATCCAGGAACTACGCAATGTAATCTCATCAGAGCTCTCATGATTTTTTATTTTCATTTTAAAGCTTTTTAAGATTTTTTTTTTGCCTCACTTTTTTTTGCCAACGCTCTTATGATTTTTTTTACCTTTATGAGAGACTTCTTTTTCTTTTGCTCTTTCACATTTTTTTCAAAGATCTCATGACAAGTATTTTTTTAGAACTATCTTCTGCACGAAGCTTAGCATTAGGGAGAGCAGTTGTAATATAAGGGACCTACAAAAGAGAGAAGAAGAAATTTAATAGTGCATAAAACAGTATGCACAACAAACTTTTTAATGAGATATTACTTAGAAAGTTTTCAGTGAGGCCAGGTTTTTGCATTCGTAGCTCATCTTTTTGGGACAATTTTGGTCATTTGTACTTTTATTTCTCCTTTATCCATTAATAATATCATGTGTTAAAATAATCTCCCAATTCCGCTAAAGGACCTGGTTTTCCCTAACTCAATTTTTAGCCCTAAAACTACCGATCAGAAGCCACGTTCATTTGAAAGGTGAGTTCTTATTTAGAAACAATGAAAATTCTAGTATTGAAGAATGAACTTTTAAAAAATTTATTCAATTATATTATAAAAAACAATTATACCTTTAATCATTAGTTTGGAATTTCCAACTGGAATCTCTTATTGTAAATTCTTTGTCCTGCAAGTACAAACTCATTTAATTAAGAGAGCAAGCAAACGAGGAAAAACTAAAGAGCAACATGCATAATAGAGATTCTAAACTATATTATTATAAAACTAAATGTCAATTGTCAGTCATCAAATAAACTCTAATAGCAATTCTTGAAAGAAAAAAAGAGAAATTATTAGTAGGGCTGTGAGACTTTAATGATGATGGTAGATAAAGATAACAATTAACGATACAAAAGTACTTGAGTTCTCATCTTGAACATTAAAAATTATAGTCTTGAAATAAGATCTTATAGCACTTAAAAATTCATCATGGCAAATGAAAGATTAGCATACCACAGAAGAAACTACTAAGATCACGATAGAGCTTAAGATCTTACTCACAGAAAAGAAAAAGGTAAAACCTGAAACGTGTATCAAAAAGAATTTTTCTTAAGCATTAATGTTCCAGTAGAAATAAATTCTTTTAGACTACTTTTATTTAAACTATTTAGGTCTACATAAGCAATCAAGTTAAGAAATGTTTAATCCCTTGACATTACAATCTCACAATGCTAATATGTAGTGAAGTACAATCAAAGGGTTCTCAAAGATAAAAAATAATTAGAAACTGACCAGAAATTACCTCATACAGATTCCTTTCATACTCAACTTCAAGGGTACTACTATGCAGAGCAGGTTTGACATCTCAGACGGCTTTAAAATGTACGAGGATAATATAAACTCAGTAAAACTAACATTTAAAGAGTATGAAAAGGAGGCAAACAAAATTCACGCCACCTAGGACAACAAACATGTATAGAGCACCAATCAGCTTCACATCAGCATTTCTAGTTGAAATATAACCAAATCGATATTCTTGGAGCAGTTAATTAATCCTGCATGAACAAATATGGCAGATGTTAAAACCTCAACATCATATACCTTAAAAAATTATATTACAAATAGTAATTAAAATTGTTTTTAAGAAAAAGGCACATGAGCAATCATTAATAAAGAGATTCAAGTACCTTCATTTTAATATGTGAAGTAAAAAAGTGGTTCACTGCAGAAATTATCCACAACAGGCCTTCATTAAGAACCTTAGGAATCTAGAGGTCTATCTTAATTTTATTCATCTGAACTGTGTGAAAAGACAGAAGTTATCATGTTTATAAAGGGAGGAAACATTTTAATAAAATACTATTTCGCAATTGCAATACCTGGATATTTTTTTTCATTCCGTTCAGGAACTGCCATGTACGCTCATTAGAGCTATCATGATTTTTTTTCCATTTTTGACATTTTCATGATCTTTCTTTGCTTTTTCTTTTTTTTTCCATCACTTTTTTTAGGTCAATAATCTTTTTTTTTTCTGAGCTCCATGAGAGCCTTCTTTATTTTTTGCTCTTTATTTTTTTTCAAAGATCTCATGATACATTTTTTTAATACGCCTTCTGCACCAAGTTTAGCATTCAAGAGAGCAACCATAATATAAGGAATCTACAAAAGAGAGAAGAAGAAAATTAATAGTGCATAAAATAGGATGAACAAAGAACTTTTAACGAGGTATTGCGTAGAAAGTTTTTAACAAGGATGAAGAATGAAATTTTAAAAAAACTTTACACAATTATATTGTCAAAAACAATTATAACTTTATTAATTAGTTTGGGATTTTCAGCTGGATTCCCTTATTTTAAATTATTATCCTGTAATTACAAACTAATTTTATAAGAGAGCAAGTAAATAAGGAAAAACTAACGAGCAGGACGCATAATAGAGACTCTAAACTATATGAGAATAAAAATTAAATATCAACTGCCGCTCATCATGTAAATCTAATAGCAATCTTGCAAGAATGAAATTATTTCGAAGGCTGCGAGACTTTAATGCTGACGGTAGATATAGTTAACCATTAATGATAAGATAGTACTTGATTTCTTAACTAGAAAGAAACACTGAAAAATCCAACCTTGAAATTAGATCTTAAAGCACATAAAAATTCATCATGACAAAAGAATTTGCCTTAAGCATTAAAGTTTTAGTGAAACTAAATTTTTTTAGACTACTTGTAATTTAAGTATTATGTTCTACATAAGAGCTCAAGTTCAGAAATGTTAAATCCCTTGACTTTACAATCTCACAATGCTAATATGTCGTGAAATACAGTCAAATGGTTCTCAAAGATAAAGCACAATTAAAACTGACCAGAAATTACCTCATACGAATTCCTTTTATACTCAACTTCAAAGGTATTACTACGCAGAGCAGGTTTGACATCTTACACGCCTTTAATATGTACAAGAAGAATAATATAAAGTCAGTAAAGCTAACATTTGAAGAGTATGAAATGGTGGAGTGAGTATGAAAAGGTGGCAACCAAAATTCATGCCACCTAGGACAACAAACATATGTAGAGCACCAATCAGCTTCACATTAGTATTTCTAGTTGAAATATAACCAAACCGATATCCTTGGAGCAGTCAATTAAATCCTGTACGAACAAACATGGCAGATATTATACCTCAACATCATATAACTTAAAAAATTATATTACAAATAGTAATTAAATTTGTTTTTTAGAAAAAAGGCACATGAGAGATTATTAATGAAGAGATTCACAATTGAAAGGTTATTAAAATAATCTCCCAATTCCGTCAAAGGACCTGGTTTTTCCTAACTCAATTTTTAGCCCTAAAATCACCGATCAGAAGCCACGTTCATTTGAAAGGTGAGTTCTTATTTAGAAACAATGAAAATTCTAGTATTTAAGAATGAACTTTTAAAAAACTTTATTCAATTACATTATAAAAACAATTATACCTTTAATCATTAGTTTGGAATTTCCAGCTGGAATCTCTTATTGTAAATTCTTTGTCCTGCAAGTACAAACTCATTTAATTAAGAAAGCAAGGAAACGAGGAAAAACTAAAGAGCAACATGCATAATAGAGATTCTAAACTATATTAGTATAAAATTAAATGTCAATTGTCGATCATCAAGTAAACTCTAACAGCAATTCTTGAAAGAAAAAAAGAGAAATTATTAGTAGGGCTGTGAGACTTTAATGATGACGGTAGATAAAGATAACAATTGACGATACAAAAGTACTTGAGTTCTCATCTAGAACATTAAAAATTACAGTCTTGAAATAAGATCTTATAGCACTTAAAAATTCATCATGGCAAATGAAAGATTAGCATAACACAGAAGAAACTACTAAGATCATGATAGAGCTTAAGATCTTTCTCACAGAAAAGAAAAAGGTAAAACCTTAAACGTGTATCAAAAAGAATTTTTCTTAAGCATTAATGTTCCAATAGAAATAAATTCTTTTATATTAATTTTATTTAAACTATTTAGGTCTACATAAGCTATTAAGTTAAGAAATGTTTAATCCCTTGACGTTACAATCTCACAATGCTAATATGTAGTGAAGTATAATCAATGGGTTCTCAAAGATAAAGAATAATTAGAAACTGACCAGAAATTACTTCATACAGATTCCTTTCATACTCAACTTCAAGGGTACTACTATGCAGAGCAGGTTTGACATCTCAGATGGCTTTAAAATGTACAAGGAGGATAATATAAACTCAGTAAAACTAACATTTGAAGAGTATAAAAAGGAGGCAAACAAAATTCACGCAAACTAGGACAACAAACCTGTATAGAGCACTAACCAGCTTCACATCAGCAATTCTAGTTGAAATATAACCAAACTGATATCTTTGGAGTAGTCAATTAAATCTTGTACGAACAAATATGGCAGATTTTATAACCTCAACATCATATAACTTAAAAAATTACATTCCAAATAGTAATTAAATTTATTTTTTTAGAAAAAGGCACATGAGAGATTATTAATAAAGAGATTCAAGTACCTTTATTTTAATATGTGAAGTACAAAAGTGGTGCACTGAAGAAATCATCCACAACAAGCCTTCACCAAGAACCTTGGGATTCTAGAGGTATTTCTTAATTCTATTCATCTGAATTGTGTCAAAAAACAGAAGTTATCATATTTATTAAGGGCGAAAAAACATTTTAATAAAATACTATTTCGCAATTGCAATACCTAGACATTTTTTCTCATTCTGTTCAGGACTGCCATGTACGCTCATCAGAGATATCATGATTTTTTTTTCCATTTTTGAAAATTTCATTATCAAACTTTGTTTTTTTTTTTGCTCTTACTTTTTTTTGTCAATGCTCTTATAATTTTTTTTTCTGAGCTTCATGAGAGCCTTCTTTTTTCTTTTTTTTTTTATTTATTTTTTTCAAAGATCTCATGATACATTTTTTTAGTACGCCTTCTGCACCAAGTTTAGCATTTGGGAGAGTAGCCGTAATATAAGGGATCTACAAAAGAGAGAAGAAGAAAATTAATAGTGCATAAACAGGATGCACAACAAACTTTTAACGAGGTATTACCTAGAAAGTTTTTAACAAGGATGAAGAGTGAACTTTTAAAAAACTTTGCACAATTATATTGTCTAAGACAATCATAACTTTATTAATTAGTTTAGGATTTTTAGCTGGATTCTCTTATGTTAAATCATTATACTGTAATTACAAACTAATTTTATAAGAGAGCAAGTAAATGACGAGAACCTAACGAGCAAGGAACATAATAGAAAATATAAACTATATCAGTATAAAAATTAAATGTCAACTGCCGCTCATCATGTAAATCAAATAGCAATCTTGCAAGAAAGAAATTATTTCGAAGGCTGTGAGACTTTAACGCTGACGGTAGATAGAGTTAACCATTAATAATAAGAAAGTACTTGAGTTCTTCGCTAGAAACAAACATTGAAAAATCCAGCCTTGAAATAAGATCTTAAAGCACATAAAAATTCATCATGGCAAAGAATTTGCCTTAAGCATTAAAGTTTCAGTGGAACTAAATTTTTTTAGACTACTTGTAATTTAAGTATTATGTTCTACATGAAGGGCTCAAGTTCAGAAATGTTAAATCCCTTGACTTTACAATCTCACAATGCTAATATGTCATGAAATACAATCAAATGGTTTTCAAAGATAAAGCACAATTAAAACTGACCATAAATTATCTCATACGAATTCCTTTCATACTCTACTTCAAAGGTGCTACTACGCAGAGCAGGTTTGATATTTAGACGCCTTTAATATGTACAAGGAGAATAATATAAAGTCAGTAAAGCTAACATTTGAAGAGTATAAATGGTGGCAAACAAAATTCACGCCACCTAGGACAACAAACCTGTGTAGAGCACCAATCAGCTTCACATCAGCATTTTTAGTTGAAATATAACCAAACCGATATCCTTGCAGCAGTCAATTAAATCTTGCACGAACAACTATGGCAGATGTCATATAACTTTAAATATTATATTACAAATAGTAATTAAATTTGTTTTTAAGAAAAAGACACATGAGAGATCATAAATAAAGAGATTCAAGTACCTTCAATTTAATATGTTAAGTACAAAAGTGGTGCACTGTAGAAATCATCTACAACAGTCCTTCGCTAAGAACATGGGATTCTGGAGGTCTTTCTTAATTTTATTCATCTGAACTATGTCGAAAGATAGAAGTTATCATATTTATAAAGGGGGAAAAATATTTTAATAAAATACTATTTCGCAATTGCAATACCTGGACATATTTTCTCATTCCATTTAGGAACTGCCATGTACGCTCATCAGAGCTATCATAATTTTTTTTTCCATTTTTGACCTTTTCATGATCTTTTTTTTTTGCCCTCATTTTTTTTCGGTCAGTGCTCTTATGATTTTTTTTCCTATGCTTCATGAGAGCCTTCTTTTTTTTTGCTCTTTATTTTTTTTCAAAGATCTCATGACACATTTTTTTAGTATGCCTTCTGCACCAAGTTTAGCATTCAAGAGAGCAACCGTAATATAAAGGATCTACAAAAGAGAAAAGAAGTAAATTAATAGTGCATAAAACAGGATGCACAATAAAATTTTAACGAGGTATAACGTAGTAAGTTTTTAACAAGGATGAAGAATGAACTTTTAAAAAACTTTACACAATTATTTTAAATCATTGTCCTGTAATTACAAACTAATTTTATAAGAGAGTAAGTAAATGAGAAAAACCTAACGAGCAGGACGCATAATAGAGACTCTAAACTATATGAGTATAAAAATTAAATGTCAAGTGCCGCTCATCATGTAAATCTAATAGCAATCTTGCAAGAAAGAAATTATTTCGAAGGCTGCGAGACTTTAACGCTAACGGTAAATAGAGGTAACCATTAATGATAAGATAGTACGTGATTTCTTAACTAGAAAGAAACATTGAAAAATCCAGCCTTGAAATATGATTTTAAAGCACATAAAAATTCATTATGGCAAAAGAATTTGCTCAAGCATTAAAGTTTCAGTGGAACTAAATTTTTTTAGACTACTTGTAATTTAAGTATTATGTTCTACATAAGAGCTCAAGTTCAGAAATGTTAAATCCATTGACTTTAGAATCTCACAATGCTAATATGTCGTGAAATACAATCAAATGGTTCTCAAAGATAAATCACAATTAAAACTGAGCAGAAATGACCTCATACGAATTCCTTTCATACTCAACTTCAAAGGTATTACTATGCAGAGCAGGTTTGACATCTTAGACGCCTTTAATATGTGCAAGGAGGATAATATAAAGTCAGTAGAGCTAACATTTGAAGAGTATAAAAAGGTGGCAACCAAAATTCACGCCACCTAGGACAACAAACCTGTGTAGAGCACCAATCAGCTTCACATAAGAATTTCTAGTTGAAATATAACCAAACCGATATCCTTGGAGCAGTCAATTGAATCTTGCACGAATAAATATGGCAGATGTTAAAACCTCAACATCATATAACTTAAAAAATTATACTCCCTCCATCCCGGGTATTTTTACCTGTTTGTACGGGCACGGAGATTAAGACATTTTATTTTTTTAATATATAATGTAAGAGAAAGTTGGGATAAATTAGTAATTTAAAAAGAAAAGTGAATAAAGTTATTGGGAATGATGAATAAAGTGTAAAAAAGTAATTAAAGTTGTTGAGATTGTAAAAAGTAGGTAATAAAATATTATGTATTTTTGCCAAAAATGGAATGGGTAAAAATACGTGAGACACCTCAAAATGGAAAGTGGGTAAAAATATGTGGGACGGAGGGAGTATTACAAATAGTAATTATATTTGTTTTTAAGAAAAAGGCACATGAGAGATCATTAATAAAGAGATTCAGGTACCTTCATTTTAATATGTGAAGTACAAAAGTGGAACACTGCAGAAATCATCTACAACTAGCTTTCACTATGAACCTTGGGATTCTAGAGGTCTTTCTTAATTTTATTCATCTGAACTATGTCAAAAGACAGAAGTTATCATATTTATAAAGGGGGGAAAACATTTTAATAAAATATTATTTCGCAATTGTAATACCTGGACAATTTTTCTCATTCCGTTCAGGTACTGCCATGTACGCTCAGCAGAGCTATCATGATTTATTTTTTTTTTCCATTTTTGACCTTTTCATGATCTTTTTTTGCTTTTTCTTTTTTTTTTCTATTTTTTTCCCTCACTTTTTTTTTGTCAATGCTCTTATGATTTTTTTCTGAGCTTCATGAGAGCCTTCTTTTTCTTTTCTTTTTTTTAATCTTTATATTTTTTTTTCAAAGATCTCATGTTACATTTTTTTAGTACGCCTTCTGCACCAAGTTTAGCATTCGGCAGAGCCGTAATATAAGGGATCTACAAAAGAGAGAAGAAGAAAATTAATAGTGCATAAAACAGGATGTACAACATACTTTTAACGAGGTTTTATGTAGAAAGTTTTTAACAAGGCCAAGTTTTCATGTTCATATCTCATATTCTTGGGGACAATTTTTGTCCTTTGAACTTTAATTTCTCCTTTTTCTATTAATAATATCATCTATTTAAATAATCTTCTCAGTTTTGCCAAAGGACCTGCCCTCCTCTAACTCAAATTTTAGCATTCAAACCACCAATAAGAAGCCACGTTCATTTGAGGGGTGTAAGTATTTTTTATGGAATAAATTTTATTTATATGATGAGATTACTATTCGATTTCAGAATTCAGACATAACATATATCATTGTACTACAACTAAGAAAAAATCTGATAATTTCTACGCGAAGATGGAGAAAAACTACAAAACTTTTAGTGCTAAAGCTTGAATCAGCAAAAAACATGCCTAGTGTGGAATCATATTATATCTTTACATTAAATCGTTGAAAAATAATGACAAATCCATTTTAGAAGTGAGCAAGCAAATAAGGAGAAACAAAAGTGCAACATAAAAAGCAGAGATTCTCAACAATGTGAGAATAAATTTGAATAAATGCCTATAGTTAGTCATCACATTTAAGTCTTATATAAGAACAATTCTTGAAAGAAATAAGAGAAATTATTAAGGAGGCTTTGAGACTTTAATTTAAGACGGTAGATAAAGTAACTTTTCATGTTATAAAAGTACTTTATGTTAAATTGTTCTAAATTAATGACAAATCCATTTTAGAAAAGAGTAAGTAAATGAGGAGAAACAAAAGAGCAACATAAAAAATAAAGATTCTCAACAATGTGAGAATAAATTTAATTGCCAATAACAGTCATCATGTTTAAGTCTTAAATAAGAGCAAATCTTTAAAGAATGAAGATAAATTAATAGGGAGGATGTGAGACTTTAACTTAGACGGTAGATAAAAGTAAGCTTTCATGCTACTAAAGTACTCTTGTCTAGAAACAACGAAAATCCCAGTCTTGAAGAATCAACTTTTAAAAATCTTTACTCAATTATATTGTAAAAAAATAATCATTCCTTTGATCATTAGTTTGGGATTTCCAGCTAGAATCTCTTTAAGTTAAATCTTTGTCCTATAATTTTAATCTCATTATATAAGAGAGCAAGCAAACGAGGAAAAACAAAACAGCAACATGCATAACAAAGACTTTGAACAATATGAGAATAAATTTGAATGCAAATTGCTAGCCATCATGTGAACTCTTAAATAACAGCAACTCTCGCAAAAAAAAAAGATAAATTTTTAAGGAGGCTGTGAGACTTTAGAGTTGACAGAAGATAAAGGTAACATGTCATGCCATGAAGATACTCGAGTTTTAATCTAGAAACATTGAAAATTCCAGTCTTGAAATATAACCTTATGGCATTAAAAATTCATCATGGTAAATAAAAGATCAGCATCCCACAAAAAGAAACAACTATGATCCTGATAGAGCTTAAGATCTTACTCGTAGAAAGTAAAAGGTAAACTCTGAAATGTGTGTCAAAAAGAATTTGTCTTACGCATTAAAATTTCAATGGAACTAAATTCTTTTAGACAACTTGTAATTGAACTATTATGTTCTAAATAAGGGCTCAAGTTCAGAAATATTTCATCCTTTACCTTTACACAGCCTCACAATGCAAGTATTTAATTTCATTTGGCAATATACCCAAATACAAGAAGTATTAGTTATTACGAATCTATAAGTGTTGCACAGTTAATAATTTAATGTGCATATAAATTGTATGATAACACAAAAGTATCAAAGTAACAAATAGAGTCTAAATATATCGGGGATGTGTCTTTGAAACTCAATCTAATATTTCTTATATAGCCTATTTTTTTATTGGAAAGTGTACTTTTATTTATTGTTGATCATCATATGTTATTAGAAGAAGAACAGTCTTTGTGAACAACATGAAAAAACTGAATTCTGGCAAAGATGCCAATATTCTATTCAGGGGATTATTATCCATGGCAGCTTCATAGGGATGCAAGGATCCAAAGTATATAGAGTTATAGACACACCAGAAATTCAGCATAAAAAAGCATATACACCCATCCCAACCTTCCACTTAATGTGAAAATGATGCTTCCTTATTGTTTAATGGTTCAGAGCCTATAAAGGATTTTGCATTCCATCTAACAAGGACAACAAGCGATATACCTTCTTGATCGGTGGAGTTCAACGGTAATTCAATAGTAATTTTTTTTAAAAAAAAAGAAAAAAAACATCTAGTCCAATGGTCTCCTAGTAGTTAAATGCTTTATCCTATGTTCTTTCTACCCATTAAAATTCATGCATTCTCCATGATATATTACCTGCATATATCCAGAATCAAATGATATATTTCATCCTAAGCTGATTGATAGCCAAAATACAATAAATTAGTTTCCTTTGCATTTAATGGTGACGTGTCCCCATAGTAAGAAACCTCATAGTAGGTCATTACAATGTACAAAAATAGATCCAATTGTAAATATAAATTGGAAAAGCATCTTTAACATGAATAGAAATGTTATGACATTTTCATAATCTTCTATAATACTTCAAGCACAAAAAGGAAAATTAATATTTGGTCATTATCATCAACTAGACACAATTTGTTTTAAAAATAAAACAAGTCAGCAGAGTAAATATTATAACTCAAACAACTAGTTATGAATTTTACCAAGGATATACTCTCGGAATATCTTATTATTCAGATCCATCCAAACCTTCTAAAGTTGTTCCTTAGTGGCACTCTGGGACATCCGTGATGATAACATTTGTCAATCTCCTACTTCAACGTAACTGTCAAATCTTGTATTTCTTTCTCAAAGTTGACTATCATCTTTGTTCATAAAACTTTTTTCTGCATTTAAATACAATAAAAACCATAAGTTAAAAAAAACGGATAAAAAGATAATGACACATAAGAAATGGAACAGTTGCCATAAACAGATAATAACATATATCAAACCTGAGTTGAAGGATATTCCATCTAGTACAGTTCTTACATACAAAGGATTCATGAGGCATCCAAGAGACTGCAAACAACAGAAGACAATCAAAATATTTTTCAGTTATTTTCTGAAAAACTCAAACCATATTTAAAAAAAAATAGCTGTAAAAAATAAAAGCCTGAAGTTTCAGACGCTCTCCTAACACAAATTCCCTAACTACTGGGCTTCCAAGAACCCCTTCAAACCTAAACACAAGATTTCCATCATCCTAAATAGAGACTCTAGCACCAACCAATTGCAAGGGTTTGCCTGATCAACAATCGAGAAGATATAGAAATTGGTGAGGGTATTTATTTTTTATTAAACAGGAAAATGAAATTTTTGTTATTAACCCATCCCTAATAAACCCACAAGAAGCTATAAGTTATGTTTTAATGGGAAATGAAAATAAGAAAAGGTGAGGGAATAGAGTACCAGAAGTAAATATGATAGATATGAACCTAAAATCGATGCTCAAAGAGGGGCTCCTATTGGGTCCAGTAAGATCGCATAAGTGGTGCGACAAATCCACCAATCGGAATCCATCCGTGGGAGATGAAAAGAAACAGTGGAAGCCCTAGGCGTTGCTGGGTTCGAACTCAGCGGTGAAAAGCGAATCTGAAATAGAGGCTCCTTACGTGGAATCGTGAACGGCGGCAAATTTGGGGAAGAAACCATAGACAGTGTGTCAGCGGTGGAGGCGCGGACTCCTTTCAGAGAGAGAGAGGCGGAGGCAGAGACTTCCAAATGAGTAGGGTTGTCGAAGGCAGGCAGTCACCAGATTTAGACAATATATGCAGCCTGCCGAATGGAAGAAACGCGACGCCCAAAATCGGCTGAAAGCGTTGGTGGCGGTTGATTGGAACACACGAGGCATGGGCGCATATCGTTGGTAGCCCTAGACAGCACCAGATGTGCCAGATCTGAGCGGGAAGAACATGGGCTCCATCGAACTATGTCTATGAACATGCAGTTCACCTCTATGAACGTTTTGGCATTTGAGTGTCCATATATTCAAATTCAAATACTGATATGACCGTTGATATAAATTAATTATCAATCAATTAAGCACTAATAAAAATAACAAGTCTAAGGCAAAACTAATTATTATCCAATAAATCGTTAATAAAATATTTAAGGAGTTTTTTAAATATAGGACCGAGAGTAGGTAATTAGGGACTCAAAATAATTTTTCTATCAATTCAGGACTCGAAAGATATAAGACTATTAATACAGTACATAAAATCATAAAATTAATATAAATAAAATAATAAAAACTATATTAAAATTTCAATGGTTTTAGATCTTATATTGATAGTTTCATATTTTTTGGGTCCTCAATTGATTAAAAAACTCTTTCGGGTCCCTAATTGATAATTTACATATCTTCAGGTCATGTATTGAAAAAAACTTCATAATTTAAAATGCAATTATGGCCAATAAATATAATAATTTACTTTTTTAACTTAATTTTAACATTATATCTTTTAATGCCTGAATTGACGAAAATACCATTTACTCGAATACATTCAAGTAATGTATTCGAGTAATATATTCAAGTAAAGTGAAAATTAATTTTCAAGTCAAAATTCGAGTAAAATATTTTTCGAGTTAACGTATTAGAATAACGAGTTAAATAACAGTATATTCGAGTAATAAATTCAAGTCAAATAATGTACTCGAATAATGAATTCGAGTCAAATAATGTATTCAAGTAATGAATTCCAGTTAAATAATGAATTCGATTCAAATAATATTTTCGAGTAAAAAATTCAAGTAAATAATGTATTCGAGTAAAAAATTCAAGTTAAATAATGAATTCGAGTCAAATAATATTTTCGAGTAAAAAGTTCGAGTTTAATAATGTATTCGAGTTAAATAATGCATTCGAATAATAAATTCGAGTTAAATAATGCATTCAGACAATGAATTCGAGTTAAATAATATATTTGAGAAATGTGTTCTAATGATTTTTCAAGTGATAATACTCGAATACTTTACTCGAATATTCGAGTAAATGGTATTTTTGTCCATTCGAGCATAAAAAGAGATAGTGTTAAATTTAGGATAGAAAAAAATATGTATATAAAAAATGACAAAGACTTGTATGAGACCGTCTCGCGTAAGGGCTTACGTGAGACGGCCAGAAAGTGATAACTTTTATATAGGAAAGTGATAATAAATTAATGAAAAGTGATAATGTTATTTCATGAACAATTTATAATATAAATAAAAAGTTATGACATTTTATAGCAAAAGTGATAATGATTTATAGCGAAAGTGATAACTATTTTAAAAATTGAAAAATGGTCTCCCGTGAGACGGTCTCACGCAAGACCTACCCATAAAAAATAGGTTACAGTAATTTTTTACTCATAATTTAATCATTAATATTATTAATTTATAATAATGAGATCTTCATTTAAAAGGTCTAGTCAACAATAAATCTTATTTAAAAGGCCCAATGTCATAAAATTTTGTGCAAATGGCCCCCTTTTAAAAAATAAGTGTTTTACCTTAATTATTAATACTTTAGGGACTTTAAAGAAAATAATAAAAGTTTGAGACTTTTTTGTAAATAAAAAAAGAGGGGATTCTACTAAATTATTAATGTTTTATGGATTTTTGAAAATTAGCATTTATGCCTATAACGGTAACCATTTCGTTATATCGACTTGTATGTCGTTATTCAAAATTCGAGTTATCGAAAGGTCATTTCAGTCAAAATTTCTCACATTTACCTCATTATACACCATTCGATTTATTTTTTTAGTGAATAGTCAATTTAGCATTGTCTGACTCCATAACGAAATCATTCCATTATAACGATTTGCTCGCCGTTATTCAAAATTCGATTGATTTTAGGGGCCTTTCATTCGCTTGGATCTCCACATACAATATCAAAACTTAATATTCTATTAAACTAACAAATGGATGTTGATATTTATTCACATATTAAGTATCTCATACATGTTAAATAAACACAAGTATATAAAGTATACAGTTTTAATGCGAAGTATTACAAATATGAAGTACCCCACTTAAATTTTTGAATGGGCTTGTAGAAATATTATGAAATCAAGGCATGTGTTTAATATGAGGTCCAAACGCACAAATTAATTTCATGTACGAAAATATGCGTGTTTATGCATATAACATAATCATTCTGTTATACCCACTTGTATGTCGTTATTCAAAATTTGAGATATCTCGGGATCGTCTCAGTCAAAATTTTTCACTTTTACCATCATTGTATGCTATTTGATTGATTTCTATAGTGAATAATAAATTAAGCATTGTTTAACCCAATAACGGAATCATTCCGTTATAATGACTTGCACGTCGTTATTCAAAATTCAATCGATTTTAGAGGCCTTTCATTCTCTTGGATCTCCACATACAATGTCAAAATATAAGATTATAATAAATTAACAAATGAATGTTGATATTCAGTCACATATGAAGTATCTAATAAACACAAGTATATAGAATATACAGTTTGGATGCGAAGGATTACAAATATGAAGTATCCCACTTGAATTTTTTAATGAGCTTGTAAAAATATTATGAAATTAAGGCAATTATTTAATATGATCGACCAAACACATAATTTAATTGTCATGTATAAAAATATGCATGTTTATGCCCATAAAGGAATCATTCTGTTATGCCCACTTGTATGTTGTTATTCAAAATTCGAGTTATCTCAAGGTCGTCTCAATCAAAATTTCTCATTTTTACCATCAATGTATGCTATTTGATTGATTTCTATAGTGAATAGTAAATTGAGCATTATTTGACCCTATAATGGAATCATTCCATTATAACGACTTGCACGCCGTTAATCAAAATTCGATTGATTTTAGGGGCCTTTAATTATCTTGGATCTCCACATACAATGTCAAAACATAATATTCTAATACACTAACAAATAGATGTTGATATTCAGTCATATATGAAGTATCTCATACATGTTAAATAAAACAAGTATATAAAGTATATAGTTTGGATGCGAAGCATTACAAATATGAAGTATAATTGGATGTGAAACATTACGAATATGAAGTATCCCACTTGAATTTTTGAATGAGATTTTACTAATATTTTAAAATCAAGGCAAAGTGTTTAATATAAGGTCCAAACGCATAACTTAATTGTCATGTACGAAAATATATATGTTTATGTCCATTACGGAATCATTATGTTATGCCCAATTCTATGTCGTTATTCAAAATTCGAGTTATCTGAGGGTCGTCTCAGTAAAAATTTCTCACTTTTACCATCATTGTATGCTATTTGATTGATTTCTATAGTGAATAGTAAATTTAGCATTGTTTTGACCCCATAATAGAATCATTCCGTTATAACGACATGCACGCCGTTATTCGAAATTTGATCGATTTTAAGGGGCCTTTCATTCGCTTGGATCTCCACATACAATGTCAAAACATAATATTTAGATAAACTAACAAACAAATATTGATATTGAGTCACATATGAATTATTTCCTACGTGTCATATAAACAAGTGTATAAAGTATAAATGTTTGGATGTGAAAATTACAAATATGAAGTATCTCACTTGAATTTTCGAATGAGCTTGTAGTAATATGATGAAATCAAGGTTGATGTTTAAATTGAGGTCCAAAATCACTACTAGATTGCTATGTACAATAATATGTATATTTATGTCAATAACGGAATTATTTCTGTTATAACGACTTGCACGCCTTTATTCAAAATTTGAGTTATCCCAGAGTCGTCTCAGTCAAAATTTCTTACTTTTAACGTCAATATACAACATTTGGGTTGTTTCTCTAGTGGATAGCCGATTTAACATTATTTGGCCATATACCAAAACCATTATGTTATAACAACTTGCACTTCGTTATTCGAAATTCGAGTGATTTTAGGGGCCTTTGACTTGTTCAGATCTTCATATGTAGATAACACAACAACTTTGCATATGAACCAAAAGAAAATTTTAAGTTTTTTTCCCTTTTCTTTTCCTTGCAACAAAACAGCTACCACGTAGTTTTTTTCTCTAAGATCTTTTTCCCTAAATATCCAAAGAAATAGATTCAATTATAATATTTCAATAAAATATTAACTTAGAATAATGCATTTTTATATATTAATGTAAAACTAAAATTACATATGGTTATGATTTTCAAATTATGTGAGTGTTGCAAATAGTTTTAAATTAATAGGTTGTGAGTGTTGCAAATAGTTTTAATTAATAGGTTGTGAGTGTTGCAAATAGTTTTAAATTAATAGGTAGCAGCAGCTAGGAAATAATTCAAGTTTCGAACTCCTTCAAGTCCTTAATTTACAAGCATCAATCTAATTAATCCAAATTCCAAACAAACACAAAAACAAAAATTACAAGAACAAGAATAAGAACTGGCAATAGGTGGTAGCGGGTATTAGTCGGATAAGAAAACTTAAAAATTTTATACTTCATTTTAGAATATAAGATCAATGAAATAGAACTTAAAAGCTTAAACAACTCTTACCTGAATGAAGTGATTATTGTTTACTAAACCTATTGCTACAATCTTGGGAATTGGGTTGATTCTACTCTGCAATGGGAGAAATGTGGCACAAAAAACATCACTTATATGTATCAGAGTTATGTTATACTTAGATGCGGCGACATAACCCAATTCCAGAATGCAAAACCATTTATCTTTTGGGGCAAACTCAACGTCACATTGGAGTGAGTTTAATACATACTCTACACGATCGATCTCAATGAACATTTTGGCATAAAGGTCTGCATGATATTTCAATTCATTGAAAAGATCAGTCCGCACCTGTCCCCAACCCTCCTCTCCATAATCAAGCAAATCTGTGAGTGCACGGAACCCGCAATGACCATCACCTTTCACATTCTTCATGGATATTACTTATTTTTCAAAATGTGGAGGCAATGCATCAAGATAACAACCTTTGTTATCCATAACTCGAGTGCGGGCACGGCGAACAATTGTATAAAAATGCCACATAGTTGTTATTAAGAGTGAGCAACTGATAATGAATGAGCTGAAAACACAAAATATATATACCTTTTGTTTGGTTGGTCGTTTATTGGTTGTGAATTGAAGAGTAGGGGCCGAAGGCCCGACGTCATACCCCACATTAGGAGTAGGAGAGCAACTACCAACCAGTGTATATTCAGGCAACTCGAACGAACTAGGATCCCTCTTCGTTGAATGTGCACTTTTTTTGAGGATTTTAGCCAGCCCTTAGTACGTATGGCTACACTTGGAGCAGTCAAGGATGTTAGGGAGGGGATGGTTGTCTCTTGCATCCTACGCCACATCAATTCAGCATAGCCGTCGTCCACCTCATCGAAGTTTGACAAGAAATTAGTCATGAACTCCACAATTTTCACCCTTATATCGGCCTTTCGAATTCCACCAACTTTCCATGGCTTCATATCCAACTTTCTCCAGAAATCGTCAATACTTTCCAACGGGATAGACACCCCTTTGCTAACAAATTCAGACTACTCATGTTTACAGGATAAACTTAAAGTGGAACGCATAACACAACCACATAAAGATGCATCCAACGCACCTTGGTCAAGTCAAGAAATCTCATCATGAATTAGCTTTAAGGTGGTTGTCGATACAAGCCCACGGAGTTCGCAGAATGTAGCAATACGAAATTTATGTTGGACCACGTTGATGCTCTTCTCAAAAGAATATTTTATTGTCGTGTGAGATGCCTCCATCAACGTGTTAAATTCTGTCCAGCATTTTTCAAAATCACATTGATTTGTTTGCAATTGACTCTTTAGTGCTGAGTGTTGGCCTTCGGCACTAAAATAAAATTTATAAAATACTCCATAAATATCCGTAGTTTTTAAACTAAAAATCTTAAGAAGAATATGCTACATCATTTACATACCGGCTAGTTGTGGTATTTCCATAATGCTTGATGGCATTCGTGTTCAGAGAAATAAATTACAGTTTGTAGGGCTTCAGCCAATTGTTCATATCATATTCAACCGTCTCAGGGTAATCACGAAATTCATACATAAACCTCTTTATCCGTTCCGTGAGTAGTTCATCACTATCCGATAATACTACCAAATTCCACATATGCATGAAGCCCTCCTATTTATCCTTTGGATGGACAAATTTTTTACAATTCGCCGTGATATTCTCGTTTATATGCCATCGACAAAGAAAATGACTGGTACCTGGAAAGACACTCCCAATGGCATTGATTAGAGCTACCTCTTTATCGGTGACAATTAGCGAAGGCAAACATGATTTACCCATTACATCCCTAAGTGTTGCAAGAGCCCACGTGTAGTTATTTTCTTATTCATTCTCAAGAAAAACGATTGTCATTCAAAATATCATGCCGGTTGAAGTGACACCAACTATTTCAAACAAAGGCATCATGTACTTGTTCGTCTTGTATGTTGAATCCATAAGCAAGACTTGAGGAAAAGCACGCAACAAATCTATGCTTCGGGGATGTGCAAAGAATAAGTTTCTAACATTACCGGTATCCTTGCAACTTCGACTGAGAAAATAGTATTTGTGTTTCTCCAACTTCTTCACCACATATTGCAACTGAAAACGACCACCACGATCAACAATTCTATTTTTTGACGACAATTGTAAATAGTTCATATTGTAGTCTTGTTACCGGGGAATTTATGTTTTAGAAGCTCTATCACATTCTTTGGAAGGACATCTTGGAGTGACATATCAATCACAAATTTTTCCTCCTCCTTCTTGAGCCTCCCCGCATAGGCATGCCCCTCCAAATAATTGCCAATCGAGTGGTTATGAACACCGTTAACAACCTCCAATGTCCATACTCCGCCCTTCTCTAATTCTCTTCCTCTAAGCAAAAAGGGGCAATTACACTTCTTTGTACCCGTCTATCTTTTTTTCACTTTCTTCTCACTTGTATCCTTCTTCTCTAGTTGCTTTTCTGAATCCACCTCCTTGTATCAGTTTACTTTGGCCTTAAACTCTCGATACTTTCCACCACGTTTACAACCCAAAAATAGTCTTCCCTTTTTTCCTCCTCCTCCACCATTGTCAGAGCATTTCACTACAACCACCATCTGATTATCTAAACCAATATTCTAAGCCCACTTTATCAAATCCTCTCTTGTATCAAACAATTGATGAGTTTCAAATAATTCCGTGTAATCCTCAATCATACAAACATCTATACTAAGCTCATTCCCCAACAAGATGATACTATATTTAGTAGAAGGAAATGATTCATGCGTACAAAGAAAGGGGTTAAAACTAGAAAACAAGTAAAGTGCTGGAAAAATACACACTGTTCGACTAAAAGTAGTCGAAAATATTGAAAAAAATTGACCATTTATGGTCAAAATATTTGATAAATTTCGACCATCTATGGTCGAAGATTTCAAGAAATTTCGACAACTGGTGATCCACAGTACTAAAAAATTTCGACCACCTCTGGTCAAAATTAAACCAAAATTTCGACCATCAGTGGTAAAACAAATTCAAATTTTTTGACTCTGGTTGGTCGAACAATTCAGCAACGGGAAAAAATTGCGAAAAATAACATTTTAATCGGTCTAAACATGTAAATATACATACCTTTACGTCCTTAGGTGTTTCTTTTTCCGTCATGATGATCGTATGAGCAAATGTGAGTATTTATAGATGGGGAGAAAATCTAGGATTTTTGAATGTTGGAAGAAGAGATGTGAAAGAAGAAATGAGTGGAGTGGCTGTGAGGTTTGTTTTGTTATTCAAATGTTTTATGTGAATGTTGTGTATGTTGTAGTATTTATTATTTTAGAAATATTATTGTATTAAATTAAGTGTGTGTATATCAAAAGGATACTTTAGTAATTTATTATATGTATTTATTAATTTAAAATTCAAGTGGGTGTATGGAAGTAAAATCATGTGTGAAAATAGCCGCGGCCAAAATTAAAATCTACCTACTAAAAACTCTAAATAAACATAGAATGATTATTCATAATTTTCAAATATCATACATCCCAAACCAAACATCACTGCCATTTAGTGCGCTGAAAAATCAACACGATGTCGCCTCGTGTGTATGTTGATGTTGTATCCCCAATGTGGCGGAATATTCCCCCACTCCTTGATGACTTAAATGGGGTGTGAGTGACTATATTGGCTATCCGAGGTGGCACCCTCTCTCATTTAATTTTTTAAATAATTAATACATTAATTTGATATAAATATGGGATAATCGTTTCTTGTTTCTGGTTTTAAAACTCAGGAATTGAAATTTAAAATTCATATCCAAAATTTAAAAAGCACGCATATATATATATATATATATATATATATATATATATATATATATATATATATATATATATATATATATATATATATATTATTTCTCCTCAATAATATGTTTTTTCACTTTATCTTTCCTTTGTCATGTATTTATTTCATATAAATTATATTTTTATACGTGACCGTAAGGTTAAAATATATTTATCCAATATATGGAATGACTATTCATGGTTTTAAAAAACCCACCTAGCCCCAAACCAAATATTACTAAGGACATTGGCACAATTTTTTTTTTGTCCGCGGATATTTACACAAAATTTTTACTCAATACATTCATTTTCACATATTTTTAAAAAAATCAACACATTAAAAAGACATTAATAACCTTTACCTTAAATCAATGTACACTCACACATCCTACAAATTCTTTACTCTAGGAATATACCCACACTCACACAAACATCAATACATATTTATTTTGGATACACATCTTTCTTCCTGATACAATCCCCTGAAATCTCTCTCGACTTTAAATCTCAAAATCCAAAAAGCAAGAATTTGATCTTCCAATTCAACATTTGAGCAAATTTTTAGGTGGCAATAGAGATTTGTTTCCCTCCTTTCCATTATCAATAAAATATTAATATTAAAATAATAAAAAAAAATGGAAAGGGGAACCGTGGGCTTGGGGTAGAGTGGGTGCTAAGTGAAAGATTCTTAAAAAAAATAGGGAAAAGATTCAAACCCTTAAACTTATGGCATTGGAGGACCTTCATCTCTTTTTTTTTATGTTTAAACCCTCCCCCTTTTAGAAAATGACCAAATGTACCCCTGTGCTTATTCCAATAGGTCAATAAAACCATTAATCTCATTTTTTTTAACGTCTAAGCGTTTTCTCTTTTTTAATTCATCGAAATATTTATTAAAATAAATTATACTACTATAAAATGTTAAAAATAATTACAAGTGGTCTCATTGTTTTGGAAAGATCATTAATTACTTATCACTATTTAACTTGGATTAAGATTAAATTAGTGTGGATTAATATTAAGATAATTGTGTAGCTTGAAGCTTTTATGGAGAAGAGCAGATTGAGCTTTAGTAAGCCTTGGTTTCTTCCTTCTATTGGATTTAGTAAGCCTTAGTCTCTCTCTCTCATAGGTGGAGGCCAACTTCTTGGATCAGTGTTCGCCGGAGAAACCCAAATAAAAAATAAGGTCGGTATTGTCGCACAAGGGAGGATGAGAGAGAAAGTGAAAAGAGTGGCCTGAATCGTTAAGTAATTCGATGAAATCTGAAATCAACCCAACTCCCATCTCCTCTTCAAAATTTAAGTCGAACCCGACAGACCAAATCTCACAAGTTCTTGACTAAAATTCAGAATATTGAAACTTAGAAATAACAGTAACATTTTTGTTGTTTTAATCAATGAGGTTGTGGAGTTACTGTGTTCCACTGTAGATTTTTTTTTACAGTTTTAATATGTTCTTGCAAGTATAAAAATGATGGATCTCATTTTTATAAAAATGGCAACGGTATAGTTGAGGAATTTGTGTGGAAAGGATGAAAATGATAAAATCCACTACGAATAATAAATTAAAAAATAGTGGGCCCACTTGTTTAACAAAAGTATTAAATTTTAACTCATAAAACCCAATGGCCAAATATGACCCTAAATTTATATCTTAGGATTAACTAAGCTCTCCAACTTTTATTTTTGACGTTTAGGACCTTTATCTTTTAAAATGAGATTAAATGCACCCTTTATCTTTTATAAATCAAACAAATTAACATTTTTACTATTTCTCTTCAAAAATTTGTCTATTTCCAATTCAAACTTTAACAACACACCTTCTATATAAGTTTTTATCTATAATTTTAATATGTAATCTAATTTTAATTTTTAATATATTTAATATTTAAAGTATATTTTTTAATTATTTAATAATTTATAAATTTTTTACATAAAAAATAATTTGACACCGGAAGTTAAAATATATAATACTAATTATATATAAATTTAGGAATTTGACGCAAATACAGAATTGAATTGAATGTGATACACATTTATTTATAAAATTAATCAACTAAAATTATAAAAAGGAGTAAAAAAATCAATAAAAAGTTAGATTAAAAAAAAGCGTCTAACCTGAGTAATTTTTTCATTTATTTAAATAAATAATTATTAAATTCGGAAGTGAAATACAAACTCATGCAAATGGTAATGGCTTGCTTTAAATAACTTTGATCTCATTCTCATCTATATTTAATTGATTTTCATGTTATTAAGCGGCTAAAACAAAAATCAATCAGAATCAGCTAATTAATAAAAAAATTATTTATTAGTATTATATATTTTAACTTCCAGTGTCAAATTATTTTTTATGTAAAAAAATTATAAATTATTAAATTATTAAATCACTTTAAATATTAAATATATTAAAAATTAAAATTGCATTAAATAGTAAAATCCTAGATAAACTTGCATTACATTAAAGATGTGTTGTTAAAGTTTGGATTAGAAATAGACAAATTTTTGAAGAGAAATAGTCAAAATGTTAATTTGTTTGATTTATAAAAGATAAAAGGTACATTTGATCTCATTTAAAAAATAATGTTCCTAAACGTCAAAAATAAAAGTTGGAGGGCTTAATTGATCCTAGAGTATAAGTTTAGGGTCATATTTGAGTCTTTGCCCAGTTTTATGAATGATAATTCAATAAAAAAAGTAAAAATAAAAAGTAAGGGTGAATTCGATTCTTTTTAAAAACCTTAAGGGCTTAAACGTGCCAAATGAAAAATTGAGGTCCTCATTGATCCCATGACATTAGTATAAGTGGCTATATGAGCCTTTCTCCAAAAAATACTAATAAAAATAATAATTGGATCAATTTATGGGTCGACCCACCAGTGATCCATCCCAACCTGCAAGTGACCTGATTCGTAAGTGACCCAATCCGAGAGTGACCAAATCTATTTGAGCAACATAAGAGTTGGTTATAATGGATTTGGACTAAACCGACCCACCAACCAATTCTTACAGCTCTACATTTAGTGATATCCTTTTCATTTTATATATATGAGTTGAAGTTAAAACAAAAGATTAATTAATTAAACTAGCCATAAGCGAATCTCTCGTGCTCTGCCTTAAACCCAAATCACAATTAGGGGTGGACAGTATGGTATATCAAATTTTTTGAGTTATACCGTATACCATATCTAAAATATCGGTATTAGAAAAATCATATATTTACCATACCGAAAGTTTTGGTATATCTTTGTTCAGTATACCGAAATTTCGGTATGAGAAATGACATACCTTTTTCTTACCGATATTTAACTACTTTCTCCATCTCACTTCAATCTTTATATATTTCTATTTTGTGTGTTTCATTTTAATCTTTATGTTTTCCTTTTTATTGGACCCACCTAAAAGAATTAATTTATCACCATTGAATCAACATCCAATACTAATGCACCTACACATTTTATATTAAATATTATATTTTTCTATCAACTGTCTATTAAAATACTATACTTATTAATCAACGTACAAAAAGCAAACATAAGCATTGAAATGTTCAAATAAAAAACATTAATAAAACATAATAAAAGTAATAGTTTAATCCTAATGAGTGATTGGTGTACCTGACAACGATTAAGTTTTAAATTAATTAATTAAAATTTAATACACACTCTTAGATTAAAATAAAAATAAAAATAATTACTCCCTCCGTCCCATTGAAACGTATGTGTTTTTTCATTTTGGTCCGTCCCATTACAAATGGTGCATTTTCCTTTTTGGTAAAGATGACCCACACATATTAATCATTTCTCTCTCTATGGGCTCACGTATCATACTAATACACTTATCCACTTTACATTAATATATTATTTTTCTCACTCACCACACATTAAAATATTATACTCCTTAATCAACGTGTAAAAAGCAAACGCGTACGTTATAATGGGACGGAGGGAGTACAATTATTTTCTAAATTTAAAATAATAAATCATATAGTGCTTACACGTATGTTATCCAAAATTTAACTATGATCGGTCAATAGTTTTAATATATTAGAATTTCTTTTAAGTATACTCCCTCCAGGTAAGAGTCTCATTTTCTTTTGGGCACGTCGATTAAGGAGTATTATTATTTAATGTGTAGTAAATAGTTGTATCAGTGGTCTGTGGGCTCCATATTTTAATTGTATTAGTGGGTGTGGGTGGATCCCATGTATTCAAAAAATGAAATGGAATCCTTTGGGTGAGACAACCAAAATGGTAAAATGAGACTCTTATCTAGGAACGGAGGAAGTATATACCTTACAAAAATAATTTACGGTATTTCGTTATACACTAAAATACCACAGTTTTACAATTTTTCACCGTATCAAAAAATTCAATACGGTATTTTACCTTACCAAAAATTTCGGTAAATTGGATATTTTCGATTACCTTTACCGTATCAAAAAATTCAATACGCATTGTACCTTACCAAAAATTTTGGTATACCTAAAATTTCAGTAAATTCAGTATTTTTCGATATGATAAGTGCGGTATACCGAAATTTCGATATTTTTTCCAGCCCTGATTGTAACCGCCAATCCCATGACTAACCATTCATCACAGTGCCAGCTGCGTTGTCCCCCCTCCCCACAGTGGAAAGACCTTTCAACTGAGCTTGGTTGCTGCAGGGTGGGGGTTCAAATCCTGTCTTTGACATGGATTTGGTCCCTTGCAAGCACAAGTTTAACAGTGAGCCCTCTCTATAAGCTACTTGAGGTACATCCTGCGATTTACCTCTTCCACCAATCCCCAGAGCAGGGGCGGTGGGGCCCCTAACGATGGGGTAAAAAAAAAAAAAAAAAAAGATAAACTCCATGTTGTAGAACTCTTCTAACCCCAAGTTGATTTGCTAGAGTATCAGCAGTATGATCTGTGTCACACCATTGCTAAACATGATATTTGATTTCGACAGATTGATGATTTGGCCTGATGCATTCTCATACACTTTCAATATGCGTTTTATAACTCCAATCTCGGTGCTATTTGCTCTTCCAAAAATAATGCTGTCATCTGCAAAGAACAAGTGAGAAACAAGGGGTGCTCGTCGGCAAATTCGAACTCCAGCTGCGTTGTTCGCTGTTTAATCAATTGGTGAAATTCTATTACTTTTATTCGCTGTTTCTAATCAATCTTCTTGAGTTGGAAACATTTGTTTTTTCCATTCTAACTTGTCACTTCCAGTTTATTAGTATTATTATTATCTTGAAAAATCGCTATAAATAAATAAATCTAAAAAGATAGACCCCTCGTCTTGAATTCACTTGTTTTTACCAAGAGAGTCCAAGCTTCTTGTCCGAAACTGCAAGAAAAGGTTTTCCTCGCAATCCTTCCTCTCTGTTTGTATGAGCTTTTTCTCTAGTTTGAATGAACTTTTCACCAGGTTGGGTAAAAGGGGTTCTTTTCGCTAATCTTTGTTCGAAATTCTTTGATTTGATTTCTTGCAAGCGTTAGTTGACTGTCGATTGCTGATTTTCTGCCTTAGTTTGTCTTTCTTGATGGCATGTAAAGTGTTAAACCTTTTTTTGAGTTTCTCGAACTTAGTTCTGGTCATTACTGAACACCGAGCACGTGGAATTGAGTGGTAGGTTGTTTGAATGGTTTGGTTTGGCACTGGCTATGTGTAAAGTTGCATTTCTTGGAAGCTTTTTTCAGTTTTTAATGGCGGCTTTTCATTATTACCACCATTATTTCTCACGTGTCCTTTCACATTCTCTGTATTAATCTTTGGCAACTTCAAGGACTTTAGTAGTTTGGTCCTGATTGCTCCCATTTTAAGTGTAGGAAAATTGTGTGCTTCCTGAATTCTGCTTGTTCTCATCTACTTATCCTTGCTAGTAGTAATATTTATTGTACAAGTTTGGAGATGTGAAATTCAGTTGAAAATTTTGCTGTTCTTTGTGCAGGTATTCTGTTTTTTTGCAGAAATTTCATGCGAAATGGATAGTAATAGATATGATGTGATTTTGGGGACTTTAGAAAACGGGGTAGAGAGAAATGAGGAGGTGCCTACTAGCATAAATCAAGTTGAGCTCCATCCTGTCCATCCTGGCACATCGAGGGGGATGAAGGGGGAAAAGGATACTTCACTTGAAGAGGCTACAAGTAGTCTTCTAACCGGAAATTCTAATGGCGGAATAGATGATGTGGAAGATCAGAGCACAATTAGGCTATCTCCAGTTGATAATGGGCCCTTAGATGTGCCACCTGATTCGCCTTCGACACCTGTAAATCAAAGGACAAATTTCTTTCAGTCTACATCTGCTGTGGATGTTTCTCTGTCGAATGATCTCAGTCTTAGTCCATCCCCTTGGGCGCGGAGAGGTTGGCCTTCATATTTCTGTTTATACATTAATATGCTGATGCAAGCCTATTTTTAATTGTTTTTTTTTTCCCATCATTACATGGTGTTTCTCACTTCATTATTTTCTTTGTTTGTAAAGTGTTGGACCATTGCATTACAGCTCCTGTGCATAGAACTCCTTTCCTCGAAGAAAGCGAAGATGTTGCACAGTCACGGTCTATGAGCGAGAAGAGGGGTAGTCCATTTCCTGCCCTGAAGTTGGATAGACTCTCGGAAAGTGATAAGGTAAAATAGACTGTAAATGTTGGTTTATTCTTTAACATGTTGCTTGATGATGACCTAAGCAAGATATTATCTTTACATTACTAATATAGTACTAAATATAATGATATTGTAGAAGTGTGTTATATGAAAGATAGGTGTCTTCTTCATGTCCCTTTCTTTACTAAAATAAAATAGTAATTATAAAACAATGAACTAGAATTAGTGTTAAAAGTTTGTATAAAAAACAAATGAACGAGTATGCTAGAGATACACTTAGATTGTTAACGGTAGTAAGACTGCTGGGTACTAAGAAAGATGAAGCTGAACTTCCATGAAAGATATAGAACTCCAAAGCATGACTATTCAGTATAACGCACATATTTGCATCTTTATCAAAATCTCTCTAGAATTACGTATGGATTAATGCAAAACTGGAAAGGAAAACAACAGTTTTCTTTTGGTGCTTGGAGCAAATTGTACTTCTAAGTTCTTACTTTGAAGAAATTCAGGAATGGGAATGGGATTGATTGTGGTGAGTGGTGATGAATCATTGTTTTAGGGTGTATTTTTTTGTGAATTTATTTTCATTTTCAAATGAATAGTATTGATTTTTTTTTTTTAGATAAATAATGATGAATTATTTTGGAAGAAGAATAAGTAGAGAAAAATGACAGTGTAAATTTTGAAAATTTGTAATGATTATAGTTGATTTGATAAATTTGTAGAAATGATGGTGTGATTAGATATGAATAAGTTTTGATGGAAAATAGATTATGAGGAACGGGGAATTCACATAAAAATGGGGAATTAAATCATAACAGGTTTAGGATTTGGGAAATCCAAAACTTGTTTTTTTAATTTTTAAATTGGATATTTTAGTTTGGTTTTTACCAAATTAAGCTCCTGCTATGAGCTTGATCACTTGCTTTTACAAAACAGTTCATATATGATATATGAAATCATCTTCACATCTTGTGAAAGGAATGACCAGGTAATTAGTGTTAGATTGGCAACAGAGCAATCAATGTAAGATAATCGATATGATGCTGTACTCCAGTGAGGAATCGATCCTCCTTTGTGGTTGTTACGGCCTTCCTTGTTTTGTATGGGCTGTCCACTTCTTACACATACATTACACATAGACTTAAGTTTAAAACAAAGTCAGAGCTCACTTTTGAGATTATATGTTCATGTTATATTCAATTTCTCCTATCATTTTTCATCACCAAATTGTAATAGCTATAATGGGTTTTCGAGTTTAGGTTTCACTTGCTTCAGCCATGCATTTTAGTCATTATTCCATCTTAATAGGCACGAGAACATATTATTTGGTGTCATGTTACAAAGTTTACGTAGCTTGATATGCAGACCATTTTAGATCACGTATGCTCTGTATGAGGACTAAGACACATCTTTTTCATCCTCTCGAAATAGTTTTTTTCACACCATAAAATACAAATAATCCGATGTTATTATCTAATAGTCATAATAATATTAATGCTTTCCTTTGAGTCACATGCATCTTCAACATGACATTCTTATTCATCATATTCATGGATGCCATTCTTGAATTCTTTTTTGAGTCAGAAATGAATTTTCTGCACCTTTTAATTTTCAAGTTATTCAAGATTATAGTTTGAGAGTAAAGTTCTTATTTATATTATTGTTCTATGATGTTTTATCAGAAAAAGTTAATTGTGGAATTAGTGAGGATTCAAAATGATGGGACTGTGGAGGTTGACCTGACTAAGGATTCTCCTGTAGCTTCTGAGTTATTAGAGCTGCATCCACTTGAGAGAATTTCTTTTACTATTGATTATATTGTGACTGATAACAACAAATCTATTCCGAAACTAAAGATTGCGCTGCTTGTAGTTGGAACTAGAGGAGATGTTCAGCCTTTCCTTGCCATGGCAAAGAGACTTCAGGTAAGCATGATTGCGGTAGTTTTAAATAGTATCATGATTGTTTAGACCCCATGCTTATGTCCTTTATGATGTTAGAGTCCCAGTGATTTGGCCATGAGAGCGTGCGTTTACTCGTGAAACAGTATTTGGTATATATATGATCATTTTGGAACAGAAATTTCATCTTGAACTCCACGTATCTGGTAGGGTCTATATTTGTTCAATATGAAGAATTATAAAAGCAACTATAAAAGTGATTTCAATTGTTGACAACTGAATAATTCCTCTACACATATTTTCTTAATATATTTGACCTATTTGCTCCTCTGCTCTTTTTTTGTTGTCAAAGTTGGACTATATTCATTATTTAGTTTTATCATGACTAAGATAACACCCACCACTATCTAAGAGTTGACAAAAGATATGTATTCTAAAATTGAAGTTTAACTACTGTTAATTTGAATGTTCTATTATTAATAAAATCGAGGCTGTTGCTAGTCATGGTCAAAGAAGTAGCATAAGACTCTTGATAAATGTATTGGACAATAGATAGAAAGTTGGGAGGGGAATTCAGAGCAAGAACCCTCTCCCACCCGAAGTATAAGATGTAACCGTTTAGTGACAGAAACACTGTGAACCTCATAACTGTTAAAGGACATTTCTCAAAATCAATTCTATTTTTGTTGGACTAAGCTTAACCTACATACAGCCATACAGGAGGGAAATCTGAAAGATGTTTTTGTATTGAGGGCATCTGTAATATACCAAATGTAAAGACAAATATCCATACTCTTCCTTTTCATCATGAATTTAACAAAATAGATGATATTTGTGTTCATTGGTTTTCATGGTCGTATTATGATTTGGTTTCATCCTATTTTATATCAATTTTGCTTGTTAAGGACTTTCTGATAGATTTCTTATCAAATGTGTTCAACACATGACAACAGGCATATGGTCATCGTGTAAGGTTGGCAACTCATTCCAATTTCCGTGGATTTGTGAAGTCAGCTGGTGTAGATTTTTACCCACTTGGTGGCGACCCTCGTGTTTTGGCTGGATGTAAGAGGTCCTCAACATATATGCGTTTCTAAAATTAGTTCACGCACCTTTATAACTAAATAACTAAAAATCAAGCCTTTATCTTGCAACTTGGTTTTGGCTATATGCATCATATGTCGTGGTCATGTTGGGTCAAAACACATGTTCTTATTATACCATTACAGTTTTCTCCAAAAGATTATAGATATGATTCTTCTTTGGTCTTTCTGTCCTACATACATATAGAGTCATGTTGTCCAGTCTTCTATTGTGCATTGTGTTGTGCTGCTGATTTTGTTCGCCTAGAGACAAAGTAAATAATTTTCCAGAATCAAGATTGGTTCAAGAACATAATGTGACGGGTTGTTGATTCTGAGCATTTCTTGACTGATTTTTTTTTTCCTTTTAAATGTAGATATGGCCAGAAATAAAGGCCTTATTCCGTCTGGACCCGGAGAAATCTCTGTTCAACGTAAGCAAATAAAGACCATTATCGAATCTCTACTTCCAGCATGCACAGAACCAGATCCAATAACTGGTGAACCTTTCAGGGCTCAGTCAATTATTGCAAATCCGCCTGCCTATGGTTTGTTATTGCAAACTTCATCAGCTCAGCGATTAAACGTATTCCCCATTTGTGTTTCATTAAAAAAACTCTGGTCTTCTAATAATGTTCCATTGTAACTAAAATTTGAGAATGCATTTTTATTCTCGTTTAGGAAGGATCATGATCTAGATATGATGTTCTTGTTACCAGGGCATGCACATGTAGCTGAAGCTCTCGGCATTCCTCTGCATATCTTCTTCACAATGCCTTGGACGTAAGTTTTGCTTGCTGTTCCTCTTTCCAGTTGTCTCAATTATGATTGCATATTAGCCTATCTTGCTCGGTGTTGAGCTTCTTGATGTGGCATGCTTTCTAACTAGCCTTGAGAAATGACAGGCCCACATATGCATTTCCTCATCCATTAGCACGTGTACCTCAAAGTGCAGGATACTGGGTATGTTTTGGATTATACTCTTTTCTTAATTTTCGATATCTACACCTCATTGAATTATCTAATGACTATGCTCCATCACATTTTTTTGCTTGATCCAGCTCTCGTATATTCTTGTGGATTTACTCATATGGTGGGGCATAAGAGGACATATAAACGAATTTAGAAAAAATAAGCTGAAGCTTGCTCCTATTGCATACTTCAGCACTTACCATGGATCGATTTCTCATCTCCCAACCGGCTATATGTGGAGTCCCCATGTTGTACCCAAGCCAGAAGGTAAAGATCTCTTTCAGTTGCCAGACAAAGCTTAGTTTCATCGTTGCCACCTCAAAAAATTTAAACCTCTTTTTTTGTTAACTTCCAATGGATATTTCTTGTATGTTTCAGTTTGTGTGAGAAGTTCATGCTTACTTTTTTTATTTGCATAGCTTCCAAACCCGCTCTTTGTAAATGAGCTTTTGTCTGTATGTTCATTCGCCTGCATCTATGTGGATTATGTCAAATCTCATAACTGATGTTGTTACTTATTAACAGACTGGGGGCCCCTCGTTGATGTCGTTATTTACTGCTTTTTGAACCTTGGAACTAAATATCAACCATCTGAAGAATTTGTTCAATGGATACAAAAGGGACCTCAACCGATCTATATAGGATTTGGAAGCATGGTATGTATGACATATTTATTGATATGTCAGTAATGTTGTAGTATGGTTAATAGTCTTATTCCTTGTCATGACCAGAAAACTAGAAAACTAAATGGGCAAGAAGATGGAAGATGATATTTTTATATCTCAATTTTTTATTGTGATTAGCAATTGAGAATTTAAAATCGGAATTTTGTTATGATACAACATTGGTTCCACATGAAAGTATGAAATGACATATAATTGGGCACGTACCCTTCACCAACAACCATGATTTTGGGTTTTGTTAGGATTCCCTCGCTTACATTCCTAACAATTTGGTCCCGACCTGCTAGATTAGAAAGGTCGAGGAATAGGGCGACCTGATGGTGGGCCCATGGGGTTGCACCGAGTTCTGGGCCTTGGCATGTGGCTTCGATGGGGATGAATTATTACAAGATCTTAGTTCCACACGAAAGTGTGGAAGAGTATATAAGTGGGGGCCAACCATTCACCTTCTACTATGGTTTTAGGTTAAGTTAGGGTGCCTAGTTTATATGCCTAACAGAATTGTGCTCATCTTTCGTATATTCAACGAGTTAATATACTGATTTAGGTGATGGCATTATCTTATTACTATGGTTTGCAGTAGTTTGGCTAATTTAGTTTATAATATCTGTTGATTGATTGATAAGCCTTTGGAGGATACAAGCAAAACAACGAGTACCATCTTGGAAGCATTACAGATTACAGGACAACGAGGAATAATTGATCGAGGATGGGGAGACCTTGGCACTCGTAAGCTTCTTTAATCTCTTGACTTTTCATATCGACTCCCTCTGTCAATTGATGAATTTCACTTGGTTTGTTGCTGATTCAAATATTCCGGACAATGTTTTCCTACTCGTGGATTGCCCTCACGACTGGTTGTTTCCTCAGTGTTCAGCTGTGGTGAGTTTGCCTGATTTTTCGTTTTCGTTTATTCGTTGAATTCATTTTCATGTTTTGATGAACTTGTTGAAATGGATTTATTGAAGGTTCATCATGGTGGAGCTGGAACTACAGCAACCGGACTCAAAGCAGGGGTAATTTACAATTTTCATCGACGTCTTCTTTTTCAGTAATGTGTTGTTTGTTTCACTCATTTGTGTTGGCTGTGTATGCAGTGTCCGACGACCATTGTACCGTTCTTCGGAGATCAGTTCTTCTGGGGAGAAATAATCTATCAGAAAGGACTGGGACCTGCTCCCATTCCCATACCACAGCTCAATGTCGAATCCCTCTCAGAAGCTATACGATTCATGCTCCAGCCAGAGGTACGCATGTCTGTCGGGTCTGAACGTCCTGTGCAATTCCATTGAATGAGATGAGGGGATCTATACCTTAATTCAAAGCATAAACCCAATTTAAAATTTTCCACTCTTCCGCGTATCACTCATCCACGGAGATTTTATATCAAAATGACTGAATTCCCAGGTAAAGTCTCGAGCAATGAAACTGGCGGAGTGCATCCAGAAGGAAGACGGAGTTGGGGGTGCAGTTGATGCGTTCCACCGGCACCTGCCACCGGAGCTGCCGTTGCCAGCTTTAGAAAAAGAAGATGGACCAAATCCATTGCAATGGCTTTTCATCCAGATTGGGAGATTATGCTCACTACCCTGTGGTTGTGGATCTTAGATCATTCTATACTATCCTTTTGCTGGTCTGTAGATAGTCTTTTATTATTCAATTTATTTTTTTCCTTATTTTCTTTTTCATACCCCCCCCCCCCCCCCCCCCCCCGGGTTTCAATTAGATAAATAGATGCAATGTGTACCTTGTAGAACAAATAAAAACAGATATTCTCTTGTACATCCGAATGCACGCATCCGCATTCAAAATTTATATTTATTGTTAGGATTTGGTTAATCTCCATCTAATTCTATCTCTTTAACAAATATAACGATTTCTTGGCTGATTCTTGATGGTAATTACATTATCCACTCCTTCCATTCTGAAAAGATATAAATATTAGTATATTTTGCATGTTTTAAAGCAAATTTCTAAAGTATCACACCATAACACTAGAGTTATTAAGACCATGAATAGATGAAGTACATTTATATAATTTCACTAATCCAATAATATTATTTTGAGCACTAAAACTCCACTTATCTCTGAGACTTGTATGCATATATATAACTAGGGTGGATTGGAGCCGTTAAGATTAAGTTTTCATTTAATATTCATTGCTAAAAATAAATAGATATCTACTATACTATCTTATCAACTTTAAATGTACTTGTGCCACTCCACAAGCGGGATCAAATCACCTGTTCCCACTCTATTTCATTTCATGTTTCACAAGGTGAGAAGTGATACATGTGTCTCATTTACACACATTGATGTTTCACAAGGTGGGGAGTGAGACATGTGTTCCATTTACACTCACTGTGTGTAAATGGGACACATGTCTCACTCCCCACCATGTGAAACATGAGATGGAACAGAGTGGGGAATAGACAATCCTCTGCTCCCACAATCACTTTTGATGAGAACTTTACAAGTTTGAAGTATTTTCTTGTAAAATTAATATATGTGAAATGGGTCTACTATTACAAAAATATACTCATTATATATAATATAAAATATGTTTATTAATACTTAAAGTGAATTATATAACACTCTAAGATTAATGTATCATTTGTCATAATTTAATTATTAATAAGCATAATCTACTCATATAACACTCATTCTTTAATGCATTTCAAATAAGTATAGTCTCAAGACGGCTTATTCATATTGGCAAACAACACCTTAGCAGACCATCTTACAGTATAACTTCCAAGTGATGAAAAACGAACTCAACATTTGTAATCTGTTGCAAGATGGAAAAGAAATCATAAAAAAATAAAAGAAAAAGTTTGAAAAACTTGGAGAGAGGAAAAAGGTGAGAGAGAGACTAAGATTAATCAAGTGAAGACTGCTATTTCCTCTACCTTCCTTCCACTCTCCTCACTACTACTCCCATCAATGCGTTCGCCGCCAAGTTCCCACCGGCAACGCCGCCGCCGAGCTACCGCCGGCCTCGGGATCGCCGCCCTAACCTACGTCGCAATAGACTATGCGCGCCACCTGTGGCCGGACTGGCACGAGCGACTGCAGCCAGCTCTATGGGCAGCTCTCGCCATCACCGTCGCAATTCGTGCCTTCTTCTACAAGCACTGGTCCTTGGAGTTCAGAGTCTCAGTTCCTTTCGTTCTTTCGATAATCTTCCTGCTTTCTGCCTTTCTCCTTGAAGCAATTTCAGTTCGCTCCGTCTCCGCTGTTCTCGGTCTTGATTGGCACAAGTATGTATTACAGGATAATTTTGTTTTCTATTTAAATTCTAGGGTTTCGTCTGATCTTTGCTCGTTGCCTTACATTTACTGGTTATGATGTGTCGTTTTGCTGATTGCATCTCAGATTTGATTTCAAAATCAATGGTATTTTACTTGGATTGACAAGATATTGTAGCTATGAATATTTAATGTTATCCGGGTTTAGGGTTGGATATTGATTATTAGGAATTTAGGTTCATTAAAACGGATTGGGATCATAAATGAAGTGATTAGATATGTTCAAAGATTGAGAAATTAATGTATACTGGAACGGACCTGATTATAAGGGTTCATACATGGTAATTAGGAGTAGATATAATATTCCTCCTGTGATCTCATTGCTAATTATGGGAAGTGCTTACATGGTTATACTACCCTTTTTTGATCTTTTATTTCCAGTAATTCAAGAAAAGATGTTACCTGGGGCCAAAAAAAGAGTAAATTAAACATTTGAAATATAGACTATGCATATCATTAGTAGGGATAAATCAGAATTTAGAGGTAATTAACTGAAGTAAAAGGATTCATGTCTTACCATCACAAACATGTCACTTATATGATATATGCTTTGAAGATGAAGTTTGATAATATATTATGTTAATGTACCTTCTCTTGCATTTGTTGATTCTTTGGATACATGGGTAACTAGACAATTCATTGCTTTGATTGTCCTAAACATCGAGCGGTTTAACCTTTCCTAGACTGGTATAGTTGAAAATTTGTTTTCTACATAATACTTGTTTGTTGAGATTAATGGGTGAGCTAATGATTGAATGTTGACAGAGGCACACCGCCTCTCCCTGATGTTGGCCAGTGGTTGCTGCTTGCATTGAATGAGAAGTTACCTCAAATTGTGGTTGATGTATTGAGAGCTCGTATTGTTGGATTGCACCATTATTTGATGTTGTTTGCAATGCTTGGATTCTCAGTTTTGTTCGACTCAGTTAAAGCCCCTGGTCTAGGCCTGGCAGCAAGATATATTTTCACTATGGGCATTGGGCGGCTTCTCCGGACAATAGCTTTCGTGTCTACAATTCTTCCCTCACCACGGCCATGGTGTGCATCATCTAGATTCCAATTGCCTCGACACCCACATCCTTGGGCTCAAAAATATTATGTTCCGTATGCTAAAGATTCTAGTGCTATACGCCATATTATCCAACATGATATAGCTTATGGTATCCCTCTCTTTTTCTCAAATCTGGTCTGTATATTTAATAACCATATTGGAAGTTTTTGTTGACTTCTGTGTGCTCCATTTCAGGTGTTACTGAGAAATATGCCCCTGACTTCCAACCAAAATGGGGATCAATGAACTTTCTAGCTTATCTTCTCCGACCAACAATTTATGAAGGCTCTTCTTCATGGTACCATCTTCTAAAAAGAGCCAGCGGTGGATGCAATGACCTACTCTACAGCGGTCACATGCTTGTCGCAGCCTTAACAGCTATGGCATGGACGGTACATATACACATCACTTGTGAAAAATTACCATGATAAGTAGCTTCCATATCCTTCTCTATGTATCATCTTGTTGAAATAATTACAGGAAGCATACGGGGGGTTCACTTCAGTCTTTATCTGGATTCTGGTTGCCCACAGTGCCCAACGAGAGATCAGAGAGCGCCACCATTATAGTGTGGACTGCATTATAGCCATCTACATGGGCATCCTCCTCTGGAAGATGACTGCTCTCTTCTGGCCACTCAAGGACACTTCCAGATACACTCGACTAAATAAACTGGAGGAAATACAGGATGGACTACTAAAAGCAGCAAAAGACTCGGACATTGATAAAGTCCGGAAACTCCTAGAAGAAGTAGAGTCGAGCGGTCAAGTTAATGAGAAGACGAGTGGCAGAGGTATGTGGTTGTTTTCCTGTGGAACCATTTTCTTTGTGATCGTTATCGTCCTTCTTGCTTTCACCTTGACAAGTGATGGCTGATTTTTTAAGCTCATGGGGTGGTCTTTTTTTCTTTTTATCCACTATCCATTTTCTAACATAGCTTAAATGAATGTATCATGAGATTGCATTCATTGTCTTGTGACTGAGGATATGATTGTATGTGTAGTTATATGATTAGCTTGAGATTGGAATGTATGCTTTAGGGATGTTGATCCTTTCTATCAATTTTGTCAATTTCTTTTAATCTCCATCATCCACTAACATTTACTAATGTCAATTTGCCACTAGACTATGCGAGTTTAAACCAGAGATAGAGATGGATCATCATTTAAATTTCAATTAAATAAGAGGTCTTAATAATGGGTTGTCAGCCCAGGTAAATTGATTTCTGGTATAAGTGGGCCATATCCTAATAGCCCAATTTGAGTCCTTAAGCCCAAGAAATAGGTTCTCAAAGTTTGGAGCCCATAAGTTTGACAAATCCCTTGCTGCCGATAAACATTTGTCCTTTCATTAACCTTGGAACTTGGAAGTTTTTTTTTTTATTTAGTCTTGTTTCTATTTTGATAATTAATTATTTTTCAATGAGACAAGATATTCTTTTTTCTTTATTAATTAATAATATTATTTTTTTGGGTAATTTGAAAATTTTCATTAATGAATAAATTGAGAAATATGTTATGTATGTATAAATTTAGAACTAAAGTTTTATTTCATGTTAGTGAATTGATTGTATATTTTCCTAGTAATGTGGAGACAAATAAATGAGTCTAATAGGCATCATTAAATTTGAAGGGTAGTTATTAAAGTGAATTTAGTTGCTTGTGATAATCAAATTGTAATGTGGAAATAAATTTGATTTACTTAACGTACACTCCATCTAGATCATATATAACTGATTTTTAAATCTTTTTTCCATATAAGAGAAAATATAGTCTGAATTTATTTTTTTAATTTCCTTTTGAATTCCAAACTGCGATGTGAAGCCAATTTTCCCACCACATCCATTAATAACTGAAGGCATTAAAAAAATAAAAGAAATTAAATTTTAAGCAAACACATCGAATTTAAGGGCTATTCTGGCTCTACTAGGTTTTAAAGGCTAAAAATAAGGGTAGTAGTAGTTATCTATTTTAATTTTTTTTATTATTTAATATTATTAGTAGAGATTGAATTATAATTTAATTCAACTATTAATATGTTTAATTGTACCGGTGTAACAATTGTACCATAGTTGAACTCTGAATTTAATTACTCATATCATTCCCACTCTTCTTACCTTTCTTCCTCCTCCACTTTTTTTTTAATAATTATAAATAGACCAGCACACTATACAGCACAAAACGACATCGAGATATATAAATTGTTTTTAAAAAATAATACTCCAATTCTTTAGTATTTTAAAAGTTTTCATCCTTTACATTATTCATTTTATAAAACTTTTTATACTTTGAAAAAGGTACTTTATGTCAAAGATATGCATGAGACCATTTTATGAAATAACTTTCGTAAGTCACATAAAAATATAGTATATAATTAAGGAAAAATGATAATAATAATAATAATAATAATAATAATAATAATAATAATAATAATAAAAGTTGATATTAGGTGCATCTGGTGCAAAGGTATACTCATTTGTATATAATTTTTTATTATATTTTATAGTAGGTGTACATGTCATTCTATTTTGTATACGTATTTTTTAATAATTGTATATTTTTTTTACATTAAGTTTTTCTTTGAAAAAACTAGCATCTGTATAACTTTTTATTCAATAGTGTATACATATTTTTTAATAATTGTATATCTTTTTACACTCGTATACATTTTTGTTCATAATTATATATGTTTTTGTTTATATTTGTATATATTTTTTAAAGTGGGTGCACCCTATTTTAGGGTGCACCAAGTGCACAATATAATTAGCCTAATATTTATAGTATAAATAATTTTAAAAAAATATGATAATAATATTGATAATTAATTATGAAAATATAAATTATCTCAAACAATCCATATTTTATTTTAAAAAATCGAGTAATTTTTTTCAAGGGAGGTGGTGGGTCCACATTTGTCACCGTCACGTGCAGTATTAATTTAATTTACTTAATTATTTATTTTTATTTTATTTTTAGGTTATTATTTTAATATTATTACTATTATATTTAATCATTTATCTCTTGTTCATTTTCTTGCATATTCCTCCCATTTTGTCATTTACCTTTCTTTCATTCTCACCTCTCAAACAAAATAACGGAAAATGGCGATTTCCACAACGGCAGCAGTTGCTATGGTCGCTAAAACGTCGCCGTTTCCTTCATCGACGAACTCCAAACTTGCTCCTTTCTCCTCTCTTCAGTTTCCGGTGAAGCTTCGTATTTCCGGATTTCCAAACCATTGCCTGAAATCTTCCCCTCGACGAACACTTACGCTGGTAAGTATCTGTTCTGATTAATTTCAGATGGAAAATAGTTAATTCAACTTTCTTTATTGCTAGGTTTTGTTCTGTAATCTGTTTCACTAATTTTGTGATGTAATTTTGGTATGGAATCTTCGCTCAGAATTGCAAACGTGTTGAATTGTTTTTCTGTTTGTATTTTTTCCTCTTTCTTTACCGTTGTACTCGAAATTGAAGTTATGAACAATGAACAGCTGATGGAAAATCTCAACATTGCACAATAACCATAGCATTGTTATTAAATTGAAAAGAATTTAACTGAGAAAAAAAACAAGAAATTAGTAATTGATAAAGGAAAGTCATGCAATCTTGATTTACTGCCACTGAACTTTATTTGCTACTTTCCTCTATTGTTGGAATTTGGAGACTGGCTAGAGTTTTAGCAACCATGGCCCGATATTTGGTCATTTTTTAAAACTACTTTGCACAACTTTGTTGCAGTACGTGAAGTACTAAAGTGGGAATGATTGAATCTTAAATTTCTGTGATAATTTATACTTTAGAGTTACTCTCCCAGGTTGCATCAAAGAAGCAGTCATTTTTGTCATTTGAGGAGATGTTGGAAAAGTCAGATAAACCGGTTTTGGTCGACTTCTATGCTACATGGTAATTTCTCCTATGTTTGGTTAAACTTGCAACTCCTTATGTCATTTAGGTCATCCAAGGAGTATGGTCCTATTTCCTTCTTGGGGGTTTTATTATAGAGTAATGACTGTAATATACAGAGTTATGAATTATATGTGCTTAAATGATTCTTTCCTCCATAATCCCTTAGGCTTCCCTAGAATCTTGAGATTATTTCACTGGAGCAGCAGAGCTGCATTTTTATGCATTGTTTGAGGGCGATGTGATATGAACGAACTATTGCTTTTACCTACTGTAGGTGTGGTCCTTGCCAATTTATGGTTCCGATCCTGGAACAAGTCAGTGCTGCAATGACTGATAAGATCAGGGTTGTAAAAGTTGATACAGAGAAGTATCCCAGCATTGCGAACAAATACAATATAGAAGCATTGCCAACTTTCATTTTGTTCAAGGATGGGGAACCGCATGATCGCTTTGTAAGTAATTCTATCGTTAATATGCTCTTATTCCCCGTAGATTTATATTCTAAAAGTTGCGTGTTTATAGAATGATATATACTGAATGATTGCTTTGAAAAATCTTTAGCGACCTCTGTTGTGTCTATTCCATTATGAAGGCAGTGCATATCCCTTTTGTCATCCATATTCATTTATTATAACTGAGGCGTTGTATGAGATAGACTCTGGACTAGGTTCTCTCTCCATGATAGGAGTACCGGATCTGTAAAGGAACAGGTTATAGTTGGCACCTCAGGAAAGTACCTGATTAAAAAGAAATACGTGTAGGTTGTGGTTGGTTAATTAACACTTCTCATGGGATAATGGTATTCAAGGAGCTTTGATTAAAATAAAAGTTAGAAAATAGGATGTATTACTATATTACATACTAATTATATTTATGCAGCCCCCTTTCTTCCAAGCTCATTAATTAAAATTAAGTGACCAGGTTGAATCCAAGCTCATAAAATTCAGCTTTCCTTTTCTTTTCATTTCCTTTCTTTCTAGAGCAATGCAATGAATGTTTAACGAGTTATTCTGAAATCCAATTATTATTTGGCTCAGCTGGTTAGTTACTCGGTCGCAATTCTAGATCAAACACACTACCCTTGTTTCAGGTTTTATCCAGATGCTTGGCTCTAGTAGTTCATAATTACTCAATTTACGCTTGCTGATGATTTAATTGCCGTTGTGCTATAGTTTCTTATTTTCTTGTATATTCATCATATTCCAGGAGGGTGCATTGGGTGCAGACCAGCTCATCCAACGCATCGAGGCTTCACTGAAAGTTAAACAATAGTAGCAGTTAATGGTAAGTGTAAGTGCAGGTGGCTACCCGTTAACAACGAATAGAGAGTAAAGATGCACTCAAGTTAAGTATTCAAGATCCCAGACATCTTATTGTCATATTGTGGCTGATAATGCTGTGCCTGATAATGTGGTTTAGATTGTCTACTTTTGCTATATGTATCATTTAATGTCAGGTCCAAAATCTTGTATTCTGTATGTACTTAGAGGAAATGGATTTCAAAATAGGACAAATTGTTGAAATTGAATCAAACTACCAATTTTTATTTATATTTTTTTGCATTAAATCTTTAGGAATGCTTACTTTGTAATGCTCTAAAGCTGCATGTTGGAAAGATGACTTCCCATCGCAGTTGTTTTTTTTTCACTTAAAACACTCCCATCTTTTGCTATGTACACTCCATCGTCATCTCCACTCTTACTTTCTCTCTGTTGGGACACCCTAAAGTTTTGACAAAGAGCAAGTCTTGTTAGAAACTGTTTCACGAGACTCGTTATATGAGATGAACATTTTTAATAGAGAGGTGAATTCGGGTCTGATCACCCAAGTTTTTGCACCTGCCTTGATTACTTAGGGAGTGTTTGGTTTATTAGAAGGAATCAGAATAAGAATAATAGTGATAGTAGGGAGGAATGATAATAGGATTGGATTTCATATCAACATTGTTTGATTGAAAGAATGGAATGTTATTATAGTTATTAATGTTGTTTGGAATGTTAAAAAAAAATTTAAGAATAAAGACAAATATATTTTTAATAATATTTTTAAGAGAATAATATTATGTTGATATCTTTTATTATATAAAAAAGTTTTTTTTTTTAAATCAAAATTAATTTTTGTTTTAGAATAATTATACAAATAAATTATGAGGTGAAATGGTGGAATGAAAGTTATTCCACCCAAAAAGCTAAGGAATGGGTGATTCATTTGTTTTGGAAAATGGAATACTGTAGCAAGGATTGATACCCATCAAACAAACACACAAATTTCATTTCATATCCATTCCACTCCTTAATCCCTGTAGATAATCGATTTTTAATGGGTGATGTGAATATTTAATGTGGTTGTTATATGGTTTAATCGGACTAATCTAACATAATATGGAGGATAAAGACACAAGAATTCCTCTCACGTTTGTGGGAGTTTAAAGTAGAGAGTTTGTTTCTCTCTGTTTTATTTATTTGTGTGGTGGAGGAGATAATTCTCCTTTTACAGTGGTAACAATGGTGACATTGGTGTTGATTGTGAAGATGAACTGATGTTGAAGATGAAGGTGCCGCATCCTCTTATACAAGTGGGGTGGGGTGAGCCTTGTAGCAAGTGGGCATTAAATTCATATCCGCATGAGGCTATTAAAGAGATCTCTTAGGATTATCTTCCTAGTAGATATCTTAGGGGATATCTACTAGGCTTGTAGGATGTGAGGCCCAAGTGGGCAACTTGGGTGGGAGAGTAAAGAGAGGGAGTTAGGGAGTAAGTGGGTAGAGAGGGAGTAGGTAGAGAGAGGGGATGAGTGTAGAGAGAGGTAGGGAGACTCGGTGTGGGAGAGTAGAGAGTGAGTCGGAACAAATGGGTGAGAGGAGAGGGAAGACTCTCGGCGGGTAGAGAGATGATAAGTGTAGAGAAAGCAAGTGGGGTAGAGGGGGAGTAGGAGAGAGAGTGAGAGTAGAGAGAAAAAGAGAGAACAAGTGGGGTAGAGAGAGGGCAGGTGGGTAGAGTATGGCAGAGATGCCTTCCACTTGCTTCTTTAAGTGGGCGATAGCATCTCTCCCACTAGTTCGCTCTCTCATTGTGGCACTTCTTGTTGTACATAGGAAGTGCAGGCGCTAGCTCTCTTTCTTGGGCAACGTAAAGTAATTTTTGGATTCGGATATGGGTCCTACCACAATCCCTTCCAAATAAACATCCCCTTAATCTTAGCAAATTTTTTGAAATGTTAGTCTAGATGTTTGTGATGTCACAAACAATAAAGAATATATTAATAATTGATATTGAATAATTGTATGAGATTAATTATTCAATCAACAAAGAAAATCTCAATAAATAATGTTGAATAATTGAATGAGATTGATTATTCAATAAACAAAAAATAATTGAGTAAAGTACAATGGTCCTTCTTAGTACTTTTCATACTAATATAATAGTATATCATCCAGGGCATGGGCGGTGAGGCCCCTAATGGTGGGTACACCATAATAGTATATCATTAATTTTAACAACTAAAGTACTAAAAAGTTAATATATACCGATAAAAAAGATTTATTTTAATTTGAAACTACTCTCTTCGTCTCAAAGATATTGACACACTTTTCTTTTTGAATTGTTCCATAGAAATTGACATATTTCCTTTTTAAGGATATGAGACTCACATAAAAATAATTTATTTATTTACATGACCCCCCACACACATCACACTCACCACTAATACAACTACTCACTACACATTAAATATTATTTCTCTCACTTAACTTTATATTAAATTATTATACTCCTTAATCTCCACGCCCAAAAAAGGTGTTAATTGTCTTGAGACGGAGAGAGTATTATTTTAAAAACTCAAATTGATATATATGTATATTTTTAAAACTAAAACTAAAAACATGATTCACGAAAATTACGCCGAAAATCCAAATTTTTAATGTATATAACATACTAAACAAACTCAAATACAACATTTTAGACTAAAGTAATTTTCTTCAACTTTTTATATATATATATATATATATATATATATATATATATATATATATATATATATATATATATATATATATATATATATATATATATATATATAAACTGATGCATTATAAAATCATCTGGTGGGGTTGGATTAATACTAGATACGTAATAAGGAAATTCAAATTGATATTTTACCTAATATCCTTCCATAATTGTAGATAATTGTGGAATTTGTATTAATTTTATTACATTTTATTCCCAATGTAATCTGTATATATAGGTTCGCTTTTTACCAATTGAAAATATACCAGAATAATATTATGGAAGGAAATTCAAATTGATAGTTTATGTAACATCCTCCCATAATTCAAGGAGAGCTTAGTAACAATTGAAAATACACAAGAATTACAATCTCTTACAGATACTTTTAATTTTTGTAAGAATATAATAAGTCACAATTTCACTTATAAATACCAAACAAATTATAGAGCATAAGCCACAACCAAGTCATCCAATATCCATCACTATCTAGCATTTTCCTTGAACATGGCTGAGCACCACCACCTCCACCACCACCGCAAGGAGGAGGAGGAGAAGCAAGTGGAGGCGGTAACCGGGTACGGCGGCGGTGAGACGGAAAAATATGAGAAGGAAAAGAAGGAACACAAGCACAAAGAGCATCTCGGTGAGGTCGGAGCCGCCACCGCCGGAGCTTTTGCGTTGGTTAGTTTCTATAAATTAATATGTATTCTCATCATAATTTATAAATATTATTTGAAGCAATGCAAAATTATTAATTAGAATAAATAAATAAATATTGGAATATTGATGAGTGTATATATATGCCAGTATGAGAAGCACGAGGCGAAGAAGGATCCGGAGCACAAGCACAGTCACAAGATAAAGGAGGAGGTGGCGGCGGCGGTGGCATCGGGCGGATACGCCTTCCACGAGCATCATGAGAAGAAGGAAGCTAAGAAAGAGGAAGAGGAAGCTAAGGGAAAGAAGAAGCACCATTTCTTTTAATTATTCTATTTCTTAATTAATTAATTAATTATTATGTGATGGTCTGAGTGAGTGAGTTAAAATGTTGTGTTGTGAGCATCATTGATTTCTGTCATAATTTGTGAATTAGATGCAGTTATATATTTCTATGAATGGCTATAATTTTTTTTTCCAAAAAAATACTACAACACAAATCATACAAATTAACATAATATTAGGAAATTTAAGAATGAATAATATTAATAGGGTGTATAATACAAGTGAGAATTGTTGTGTTGTGTTGTGTGGGTGAGGCCATTGAAGCACCATGGGACATTAATTCCATTTTCATATTAATTCCTTTTCTATCAAGAGATCCCTCAAATCATTAAGGGACACTAAATGTTAGTGCCTGTAATATTTCATTCATAAGATGTAAGATGCAAGGGTTGATGAGAATAATACTCAGATTGCTCACTTTGTAATGCTCTAAAGCTGCATGTTGGAAAGATGAACTTCCATCCCAGTTTTTTGTTTTTTTTTTTTCACTTAGAGCACTCCCATCTTTTGCTATGTCAAATTCCTCATGCATCATCTCCACTCTCTTACTCTCCTCTCTCTTGGGACACCCCCAAAGCTTAGAGAAAGAGCAAGTCTTGGCAGGGATCGTTTCATGGGACTCATTATATGAGATGATTAAAGGTGACACATTTTTAATAAAAATTAACACCTTATTATACCCTATATTTTTAGTGATATCAAAAGGTGAAAACGGACAAAGTATTTGCACCTGCCTTGATCACTTAATTTTTACAAATTTTGTGAAATATTCGATTAGATGCTTCAATGATTGTGCGATTCAATCAAGAAATATTTATACGTAATATAATTGTTGGGTATGTGTTTCGATACAATATGTTGACTAGAGAAATATGACAAAAATAATAAAAACGGAATTTGAGTCGAGTCAAAAGTTACACTCTTTCTCTTTAAAATGAAATTGTCCCGCTCTGGTGCTTACGGTTCGACGGCAATCATCTCCAAAATACAACGACTCACATTTTGTGATAGTTGCACTACAAATCACAAGATACAGCTAACCAACCGGTATTATGAACTCACTTTAGGAGTATGACGATATAGGAATACACTACGAATTCTTTAGGCAACTCGAACTTTCACTACAACATAAATGATCTTATGTTACACCTCATAGTTACACCTCATAGTAACATTTTTATTATATATAACACAAAATTGTAACATTATTCAAATTTTAATAATATATAACACTTGTTTAATTTAATATGTAACATCTATATGTAACATTTTTATGAAAGTAACACTTTTTAAATAACAATTTTGTAAATATAACATTTTTTAGATTACACTTTTTTATATGTAACATTTTAATAGTATCATTTTTCATATATTACACTTTTATGTAACATTATGGTATATTTAATACTATGATAATATATTTTAAATACATAACATTTTTATAGGTATTTATATAAATAATAATGTAATATTTTAAATAGTTTAAATAATTAAATAAACTAACACGCTATTAAGTACTATTAAATAATTTTATATTATACGAGTTGAAAAAATATGTACTCATATAAATAAAATATTTATTATGTAAAATATTTATTATATTATATAAAATATTAATAATGTATAACAAAAATATTTATATTTAAATAATTTTAAATCATATAAATTTATTATATAATAATAGATTTTTATTAAATATAATTTGAGTACTTTTTATTTTAAATAAATATAATTTTTAATAAAATTATATCGTATAATATAAAACTTAAATTATTTTTTTTAAAAATCAGTTAGTATAGTAACATTCAAGTTTAAATGTATTAAATTGTTTTAAAAGTTATATTTCAAAAATTAAATTAAAAGTGTTGAAGTGTATAATAAAATAAAAACCCAAAATAAAAACAAGATTGTGGTTTAGTCAAGGTGGTAGAAGTAACACCTTCCAATAAGAAGGTTAAGGGTTCAAACCTTTGTAGTGTAGTTCATTTTTCCTTATTAAAAGTGTTATATAAAAAGAATATTCAAATGTAACAGCACGAGCAAACAATGCACCATAAAAAGTGTTATATATTGTCTACCGTTACACATTTTTAACGTGTTATATAAAGCAAGTTATGTATGTTGTAGTGTTTATTTTTAACGTGTTATATAAAGCAAGTTATGTTGTAGTGTTTATTAGACATTTACTGTGTATGGAATGGGAGGGCATATTTATAGATTTAAATGCGTCTTTACGTGAAATAATGAGACTATTGGATTTGATTTTAAATTCAAGTTCAAATATCTTTTCATGAAAAAAGATAATTAATTCAACAATCACACCCTTTAATCACAACTCTTTATAGACATACTTCAATCTATTAGACACCATTTTAAGGTGGTTTTTCCATTCACCTTAAATTTCCAACAATCCCCACATGAATGGATAAAGTCAACTGAAAAACTACGACATGGAAGACTGACGGTAAAGTGAGTTCAAACGAAAAGATATTACATCGAGATAGGTAGCTTCTGGCTTTGAACTTTCTCTAGTTGAATACTATCGGACATACTTGCAGTTTAGTGGACGCAATGGCTTGAACTACTCTACTTTTGTGTATGCCAAGACGACAGTACCAACATAATGTTGGCGTTCTATACAATCTAACACCTAACACCCTTTCTAATACATTTGGTTCTCATGGTTGTGTGTCCATTTCGGTCGTGGACTATATCTTGGATTCATAAGCGCTTCATTGAGGCGGTCCGTCCTCGCACTTATATAGGTGACCTCTCATCAGGGATATCATGTCATACCCCACCTTTATTAGGTATAAGAGTCATTAAAAGCTTTTATACTTATTCTTACCAAACTTCAACATGTTAAATTGTACTTAATTTGTCTCTAGGAATGTATTAATTTATTTATTTCAAGTGCATATCTGAATAAAATATAACTTAGCTGTCTCATTGAACCATGTTTGTGGGATCTTCACTCATCATGGTTTAGTTACCGCTATAAATGTTCTTTAATGTGTGGTTTTTTATTTCATCTCTCTTAAACATGCAATATTTGATCTCCATTAAATTTTATTATGGATCCATTTAATTCATTGAGATCAGTTGCCTTATACCAACTTAACTTTAGGGGTTATGCCCTCACCCTACCTTTAAAGGGGATTCTCCCTATATTTGAATGTCTACGGGGATCTCCCCCTCATTTGGGTCGATTGACCTTTTGTAATTAATCAATTGATTGATATAATTATTTGAACCATTAGTTCATTTCTTTTCTGACAATTCTCCAAAAGTCAACTCATTTTTTTATTTTTTTTAACTTCTCACGAAGAGACACAACTCTTTACCAAGGGATGCGATTTTTAATGAAGAAACACAATTCTTCTTCAAAGAATGCGACTTTTCACGTCTTCTTCAAGTAACACGACTCTTCACTGAAGGACATGTTTTTTATCAAGAAATATATCTCATCATGAAAAGACACCTCTTCACCAAAAGACACTATTTATCTCTTCATCAAGAGACGCATTTTTTTACGAAGAGATACTACTTTTCACGGAGAAACATGCTTTTTCATAATCATCGCGTGCAAGACATTACAAGAATCCATCCTGGACTAATTGTCGCAACGAATCAAGTATAAATTTTATCTTGCTTCCGAGTTTGATCAGCCATAATGCTGCTCATCATCAGCAGCCTTATCAGAAGTTCTCGAAATAATGGTTCTTCAAGAAATATATGGGAACAACAAATCTTGTCAGTTCCTTACCAATATATTATCTTCCACTCTTATTACGTGATTAACACTTTACTTTGTGAAATCAACAATGAATTAGTAGAATCATAATAATCACTAATTCTCAAAATCATAACTTCGTAAATAGATGTGCTTATCATTAACAGTCGCAAGTTTTTAACAAAGAATTGACGTTGGTTAAAGCACCAACTGCTGCATGCATTAAATTATTTCAAATTCTTATAACTGCTTTTTATTTAGAATTTTATTTAATAAATTAAAACACCAAATTTAAATTAATGTTGGTTAAGGTATCTACCGTCGCAAATCCCGTACGACCAATCCATTCAAAATTCAAAATGAAATATTGCATGCAAACTAATGAATAAGACACCTTATCACTCTATCCAATAATTAACGAAATGGATAGATCTATATGGGCACTACATGCGATCTCTCAATTTTCTCAAATATTCATTTAATGATATTCATAAAAACAAATTTGCGTACCTTCATAATTTCGTCTTAAGATTGTTGGGTATATTTGAGTTTCGGTATAATATGTTGACCGGAGAAATATGAGAAAAATAATAAGAACGGAATTTGAGTCGAGTTAAGAGTTACACTCTTTCTCCTTAAGAAGAAATTGTCCCGCTCTAATGCTTACGGTTCGATGGCAATAATCTTCAAGATACAACGATTCGCATCTTGTGATAGTTGCACTACAAATCACAATATATAGCGAACCAACCAGTATTATAAACCTAGCTTAGGAGTAAGACGATATAGGAATATACTATGAATTCTTTAGGCAACTCGAACTTTATTAGACATTTATGACGCATGTGTCTTGTATTTAAGTAACTCAAGTGACATTCGAGTTCAGAGTGTAGGATTATGGAATGGGAGGGCCTATTTATAGATTTTAAGACATCTTTACGTGAAATGATGCGACCATTAATTGGATTTGATTTTAAATTCAAATTCAAATATCTTTTCATGAAAAGACATAATTAATTCAACAATCACACCCTTTGATCACAACTCTTCATAAACACACTTCAATTTATTGGACACCATTTAAATTTCCTAACAATATAATCCAAAAAAAAAAAAGAAAAACTCCATATTGTTATGTTATGATCTTTCTTCTCCAAGAATGAAAAACCTGATGCTGCATTAATTGGTGTAACAACACAGATGAGTTCAATTTTAGTTGAAAGGATGTTCGTAAATGAAAATGAAATTTACTCCCTCTGCCTCAAAAAAAATCCTTCACATTTCCTAAATTTGTCCATTCCATGCACCCTTCACAACCCTAAAAATAAAGCAACTCCTCTATCCATAATATCAAAAGTTACTTAATTTAAAATTTGTCACTCTTACTTAATACATATATTATTATCATTATTTTATATTTTTTTATTATCTAGCAGATGATTAATCTGCTTCTCACATTCCGTGAATAGTTGGGACATTGAGGAATATCTAGAAAGGCATTTCGGGAATCGGTCTGGTTTTATATATGTTCCTTCCGTTTGAAGAAAGGAAGGATCCCAAAGAATCATCTTTCTTTTAGTGGTTGAATTTCTCTTTGATTGATCAATGTGTGATATTTCGAATCCTCATTACTAATGGAATCCAAATGATCTCTGGATTGATCAGAAGATCCTTTCAATTGGCTAGAATCCGTTACTTGAATGAAATTGGATCTTGTGGAATCATATTGAATATTTGACGATACATTCCATACCTTTCTAAAAATCAATATCATTACTTTATACTTTTTTTATTATCAAACCTTTCGTTTGGTAGATTAGAGTAATAAGAGTGTATTAAGGGGATCGGTATTATGGAGGGTGGAATAAGTAAGTAATATTATTATGGTATTCTTGTCTGGTAGAATGTAAAAATAATTGCTATAAATATAATCTGTGTTTGGTAAGGGATATAAAGTGTTATAAATTAGGGTATATTTACGAAATTGTCCTTCGAGTAAAAATGTTATTTCCATGTTTTACCCAATATGTATCCATTCCAATTAAGATCAAGATCTCCTTTAATCTGCATTTTCGCATGAGATCCCCTTTCTAAGTTTTAATTGATTTTCTTCAAATCTGCATTTTCGCATGAGATCCCCTCTTTCTGTTTCAATTGATTACCCTATCGCGAAAGTAAACATCAGGATCCAAGATCCAAAGCCCATCTGCATACCCACAAAAATGAATCATTTCAGTAAAACTCTCTCCGAATTCAATCTACACTGACCACGAAATATAAATATAGCTTTAATTACTGGATTTTATTTGGTAATTTATTGAAAAAATGATGAGATTCTCCGTCTCCGTAAAGATTTCCCGTCCATTCACGGCGGCGGTGGGCCGATTTTTAATTTCCACAGAGATATACCCTTCGATGCCTAAGGAAACGTGGATGCGATGGTGGTGGATGATGGCGTGGTGGACATAGCGGTGGCGTCGGTGTTCCTATGAGAACGTAAGAAAAGAGAGAACCAAATTAGCTTTCTGGAATTGACGAAGCAATCGTGAATATGCCCTGACCTATTTTTGGAATTTCCATCTTGAGTATGGATGTACTGTGCAATGCGTAATAATAATACCACGTTGAGCGTGATATTAACATTGCTGAAGGCTACAGTGCTAATTCACCTGATTACACCGAACATGATATATATTGCGAGCCCCTTCACATATTAGTATGATCTACCAAACAACATATTAAAATATATTCCTTGTATGGAGAACCCATATTACATGCTACCAAACAAAAGGTAAAAATACTACTCCCACCATCTACTGTCAATCTATCTATTTTACTATTTTGGGTCGTTCATCCTTAACCTATTCATTTCCCTTTTTAAATTATGGGACATACACCCTCCACTAATACAAATAATATGGTACCCACACCTTCCACTGATACAACTATCTACTACATATAAAATAATAATAATCTTTAATCTACACGCAAAAAGCAAACGAATAAATTGAAGAAGGATGAAGGGAGTATAATACTCTCCAAAGTAAACATAATTGATAAAAAGAACAATTTTTTTATACAACGTGCAACAGTAAACGTAAAGTGTTTTTCCTAAGATGGAGGGAGTAATATTGTGCACTCTCAGAGATAATTACAGGAAAATGTCTTAGAATATTTACAATATACAAATGATGAAGAATTGGGAAGAACCCAACAACGGTTTTGGTTGTATTTTATTTTAAGCATCAAATTATGAGTCATTGTCTATTTTCGACTTAATCTTTTTTGATTAAAAAGATTACGCTCCAAAGCCCTAATTAAATCTGTCAAAGCTTATCATTTTCTTTATTCGAGCCGTGATGGTTTCTTGTGACGATTAAAATAATTAATTATATGTTTAAACACGTATATTTTGTCCACATTTATTTTAAATACTCTATTACGATTTCTCGCATAAGTAAAATTAAATTAACACTCATACAAGTGGTCATTATTATTATTATTATTACTATTATTATTATTATTATTATTATTATTATTATAATTTTTGAAACTGGTTAATGTTGGAAATTTTATTTTATGACATATTTTGTTGTTGATGAATATTATATGTGCCATGTCATATCTATTAATATTTTTTTTCTCGAAATAAATAAGAGAAAGAAACTATATATGCATGACGACTTACCAAGTAGTTCTGCCTCAAAGAATAAAAAAATAGGAGGGTTACAAATTATTGAGAGATCCAAGTTTAAATTTGATAAAGTTTGTAAGCGAATACAAAATGCATTTTTTTTTAATTCTATTAGTGCAAAATTAATAGTAAAGTTGAATATAATAATAATACATTTATTGAAAAATATGTATATATTGAAACTGGAGAATAATTTGTCATTCCCTCCGTCCCGCCACAAGAATTATATTTTATTAATTATTATGGCGTCCGCTACAAGAATTATATTTTCTTTTTAAGTAGACGGGACCCAAAAAAATCAATCACTTTATTTTCATTGAGTTCACAAACAGCACTAATACAATTTCTCATTATACATTAAATTATTATATTTCTCAACCCATTATTACATATTAAAATATTAATTTTTTAATCTCCTTGCAAAGAGTAAACGTAACTCTTTTCATAAGACGGAAGGAATATTTTAAAAAAAAATTGGGTGCACAAAGATAAATCAATATTTATAAAATAATTTATTTGAATGTTTATAATTTTATTTTTAAAATATTATTATCTCTACAAATGTCATTTGTGAGATAAGTCAGCCAAACTTTCATTGTAACTCTATTTTGGTATCGTGTACCCAAATTGCAATTAATACGTTAAATGATTGTGTTTCTACAGTAGTAAGTAGGTTATACTTAGTGAAGTATATTTTGTATTATTGAATGATGAAAATTAATTACAAATCTAATTTAACGATTAGGAATATTTAGATACACGTGCATTACAGTTAAATTCATAATGATGTGTTTAAGGATAATATATTGCTTGCCGACATGTTTAAATTCGTAGTTATATTTGCGTGAACCTGGACATGATATGCCCATCCAAACATTGATATTCGGGTATACTGTGTACACTTACACCGTACTTATATTAATTTATTTAATAAATATATATATATATAATATTTATTATTTTTATCTTCAATTTTTTATTAAAAATATTTTTTTAAAAAAATTAATCTCTTATATCCCTAGGTCCATAATGTATGTAACGATATTAATATTTTATTCTAAAATGTATACACTTTATTATTAGTTGAATAGCAAAACATTAAAATCCAAAAGTATATACTCTTGATTAGGTTTGTTATAAAATTGTTTGTTGTTGGTATGGCTAATTTAATTAAATAAGTGGGTATATTTAAAAATTTCCGTTAAAATATACGTGCATCGGATAAAGAAATACTTCAAGATATTGGATAACTTAGTTATTAAGGTAACATTGATACTAATACTAATTATAGTATAGGATAAGATAGGATGCATGCGTCTTTAAAATATTCAATTATTTTTCTAAGGTAGGGTGTCACTAATAAGACACTTCAACTTGCTTAATTCCCAATTAACATGCATAAATTTGATGGTTTAACTTTAGGGTAATAGATGTGGTGGTAGCTAGGCTTTAACTAATATCTTTTTAAATTTCAAACAAAGCTTATAATGTGAGTTTATTTCTATTATTATTTTGAATTTTATGTCACACACATTAGAGTGCTTGCATGGTAATTATAGTCATAAATTTAGTTGTACTAATAAATTTTGCATAATCTTAGCCGTCTAAAATTAATATTAGTAGAAAAAATATCACATTTCATCATCCATGAATATGATCATTTTTATATTTTAATTCTCAATTTTAGTATTTTCTTGTTTAATTTTAATCATTTAGGTCATTTCAATTTGATCATTCATGTCTAAATACTTTGGAAATTTACAAAAATTGTTTCACTTGCTAATAAATTCTTTTGATGAATCAGTACAAGTTCAGAATGTTCAGAATTAACAATGTCCACTCCTAATTCAAATTAGAACGTGACTTTTGTATGAATCACCCCTCAATAATTGATCGTATCCAATGAATTTTAAAAACAAAACCTTAAAAATTTTTACCTTAAAGCACATCAAAACTTCACCATCATGTCAAATTATTGGGGTCAATAATTTTAATAATGTTTACTATCAAAAAGGTTTAATGTTTGTGATAAAACATAATATAATATCTTAAAACATTTATTTCATAATTTTTTTCTGATGTGGATAGGGTATCCTTCTTTCTTAGTGACATGATAGAAGGAGATAATTCACAGCACTTTTCATTCTAGCTTTATTTTTTTTTACGTTTTTTTTCTTTTCTGTTTGCTTTCATTATAATTCTTAATCTTTCATGCTTTATTTTTTTTTTAAATTCTGCCTACTTTTTCTAACTTTCCATATTATTTTTTGTTTTTATTCTTTATCGCATTAAATCTCATTAAATAAAGAATTGTATCCCTTTTTTATATAAACCTCATTTCCTCACTCATTTTTCAATTTTATGTTTTTTCTTCTTCTTCATCAAAAATATTTAATTTTGTGAGCGGTGTTGAAAAAAAGATGATGTGTTTGATGGAATCGGTAGACGATGGAATAGAGTGGTGGACAACGAATTAATTTAAGTGGTGGACAACGAACAAGGACATAGAATAACATAAGTATAAGGTAAGACACGTTTTCTGTAATTTTGTACTTTCATTCTCTCTCTCTCTATTCTCTATTTCATTTTAATGAATAAGATTTGTTGTGGAAAAGTTATAATCTTTCTTCCCTTCAACTGTAGATCAATATCGGAAGACTATGCGTTTGATGGGATTGAATATGGAGGACGTCAACGAACAAGGAATTAAAATAATCGTGGATCCGTATTTTTATTTTTTTTGTTATGTGTTTTTTTTAATAATTAATTATGTTAATTCTCCTACTTTTTCTAACCTTCCATACTTATTTTTTGTTTTTATTTTTTGTGGCATTAAATCTCATTAAATAGATAATTGTATCCATTTTTTATATAAACCTCATTTGCTCACTCATTTTTCAATCTTATGTTTCTCTCCTTCTTCATCAAAAATATTTAATTTTGTGGGCAGTGTCGAAAAAAGATGATGTGTTTGATGGAATTGACAGGTGGACGATGGAATAGAGTGGTGGACAACAAATTGATTTAAATGATGGACAACGAACAAGTATGAGGAAAGTCACGTTTTCTGTAATTTTGTGTTTTCATTCTCTCTCTATTCTCTATTTTATTTTAATGAATAAGATTTGTTGTGGAAAAGTTATAATCTTTCTTCCCTTCAACTGTAGATCCGTATCGGAAGACTATGCGTTTGATGGGATTGAATATGGAGGACGTCAACGAACAAGGAATTAAAATAATCGCAGATCCGTATTTTTTTTTTTATGTGTTTTTTTAATAATTAATTGTGTTGTGATGATTACAAAAAGTGTGAAAGAGAGAGATTAAATCTAAGAACAAGTGTAATTGTAAGTTATGTCTATCATTATAATTTATTATGAATGATAACGGTTTTATGATTAAATAATTAAATAAATTACTTATGAATAATTTATTATGAATTAAGATTCTTGAAGAATTGCTTAATTACTTATTTATATTCTACGGTATCAACTCAAACCAATTTTTTTTAAAGTTTTTTTTTTATGAATAAGTAAACATAATTAAATATATGTATGCATTGTAAATAAATTTGATCTCCCATCTAAATTATGTAATTACAAATCTTAACAAATTCAACAAAATTATTTTTATTAAAAGTTCATTCTAACGTTAAAATTAATTAATTAATTAATTATATATATATATATATATATATATATTTTCAAATTGTATTGATTCCAAAATTGAAAATTATTTTTATTAAAATATAATGTCATATCTATGAAGTGGTTAATTAGAATATGAAGTGCATGTTAAAATAGACCATATATATCTTAATTTAAACTAAAATAAATTAAAGTATTTTTTAGTATGATTGGATTATATTTACCCATGATTATTTATAAGAATTGTTCAGAATATATATGATCAATTTTGTATGACAGAGTATAAACCTACATATTTACATTTTCATTTTAATTAATAATAAAATTTAAAAAATGGGACACAATTAAGTACACAGTACTCTTTTTCATTTAAATAAAGTAAAAAAAAAACACATATAGAGCTATATTTAAAATTAAATTTTAGCATCTTATTTATTGATTCATATATACTATACTTAATTCCTTTAAAACGTCTTATCAATTACCTTTTATTAATTATCTTTCATATATAAAGGTATAATCAAATTTAATATCAAAATTAATTACTTTCAATTATTCTATAACTTCTATTCGTTACTTCGATATAAAGAACTATAAATCAAAATGAATTCAAGCATAATTTGGTTAAATCCCTTTATAACTAATATTTTAAAATTAAAATTAAAAAATTAAATTTCATAAATTAATTATAACATTTCCTTCCTTTTTTTTCAATTAATGATTATTATCAATTAAATATGGATAAATGCTTTGAATTATAATTATTGTTGTATTACACATTGATTGATTTGATTATAATTTATCTTAATTGATTGAAATAAGTGAACATGCAATATATTTTATCTAGATTTTAGTTAAGAACCACATTAAATCTTGCATTAAAGAAAAAAAAAACTACCATAAACATAAATCAAGCATAACATATTCAAACAGAATAAAGGGATAAAACATTTTATACATTATTTAAATACTTGATTATCCAATAATTATTACAATGATAATGAAAAAAAAAAACATAATTGGCCTTCATTTATTCCATGATTTTAAAAAAAATTAAATAAATTATTTTTTACCATATTCCATGATTTATTTTAATTGTATTAAATTAAGTTATTTAATAATATTCCATATTTAACTTTCATACCGTATCTTCTTTTATTTTATTTTAATATAAAATTTAATGGTTTTCTTTTTTTAAGTTCTAACTCTATTCCATAAAATATTTATTGGAGTTTTATCCATTAAAGGCCGAATTATGAGTGTTATTTTTTGTTTAAGTTATACTAATCTTTTTAATCATTAAATTTCAATAATCATCGGACAATGCGAAGTAAATAACACTCATAATTCAATTTAATTAATTAATTTTAATAATCATCTTTAATTAATTACTCAATTTATTAGTTTTCAATCATCTTTAATAAAATTTAAATTACATTAATTTTTAATTATTATATTCATTTATTAATATTAATTTATTGGTCTCAACTTTGATTTGTTAGTTTAAGGAGGATAGAGAAATAATGAATTTTTTTTATTTTACCTTAACAATTTAATTCATTTACATTTTAGTAACTATTTCTCACATTATTATTTTGCACTCGTAATTTATCAATTAAGAAATTGTTTTCGATATTAATTATTTTTTTTATTTTGACATTTAAGAATTTATTATTTTTTTCTTTAAGAGCATTAAGAATATTGATGTGTTTTGAAGAAGTGATTTAGATTTCACGATTTTATTTTTGAAACTATCAGTTTAAAAATTAAATATTGTGAATTTAAATTAAAAGAATTATTATAAGGCAAAAGCTCCTGCGCCCCGGGGACATGGAGGTATATTCCGTGTCCCCATGTGAACACAACTCTCCCCCTTCAATTCTATTTAAACCAATGTATTATTAGAGATTTAAATTGCAAAAGGGCACAGAAATTGCAAAGGCACACGGGATGTGCTCCGTGCACTCGGGTGCACAGAGCCTCACTCAATATAATTATAAATCAATTAGTACTCCCTCCTTTCCGAATAATGATTACATTTGTTTTTTATGTAAATTGTTGAATATAATATTTTAATATATAATGAGATGAGAGAAATAATATTTTAATGTAAAGTGAATAATTGTATTAATAATGTGTGTGGGCCACGTAGAGATATATAAATTATTCTATGTGGGTCTCATTTACTAAAAAGAAAAACGTAACTATTGAATTGAGATGTTCAAATTGAAAATACATATCCATTATTGTGAAATAAAGAAAGTATTTAGTAAGTGCGATAATTCAATATTTTGAATCTTAGATAAAATTCCAGTTATATTTTAATTAAAAATTAAGTATTATTTAATTATTTCGCTGATAAGTCTAATTATACTATTAGTGTTTGCAAGTTATTCTATGCACTCACTTTAAGAAGCTTAAACACTTGCGGATAAAATATACTAACAGATAAAAATGTATATATTTTGTTAGCAAATTTTTAATTAATTTATTTTAATAAAAAATTAAGTGTTAAAAATTATTATACAAATTTTAAGAAACATATACTCCCTCCGTCCTACAAAAGATTGTATCCCTAATTTTGGCACGGAGATTGAGAAAGTGATAACTTTTAGGGGTATAATGTGAATGGTGGTTGTTTTTTCTTTTTGTTTTTTTTTTTTGAAAATGTGCAAACCTTTTGGGATAGCCAAAAATGGAAAGTCTATCATCTAAAATGAGACGAATGGAGTATAAACTATTAAATAAAAAATTATTTATATATGAATACACATATACATTCGGATGCACAGTAATCAACTCATTAGAGTTTAAATAATATTATTTATTATGATGTTCATGTTAGATTTAATCATTCATCTTAAATTAATATAATTAATATTTTCATATATCTTTATATACATATTTGAAAGTTTTTTTTATACTGACGTGACACTCTACATCATTCTTGATGAACTGTTATTTTTATATTGATTTGAATTTTTTTTTTATAACAAAACTTATTAATTTGCATAATTTTAGTTTCTTTTTCTTTACTAATTTCAATCAATGTATGTTAATTTTATTCTATTAGAAGGCTAAAGGCTTATTTTAATAGAATATGTATAGAAATATGATCTTTTAATAATTTTAAATGTCTTACATACTTTTTTTCCTTTTATATTTTTCTTTATAGATGTGATTGTAAAAATTTTGTTTATATACCCTATGTGCCGCGTTAATGTTAACATTTGCTTTTTGCACGGAGATTAAAAGATATACAATAATATTTTAATGCGTAATGATGTGAGAGAAATAATATTTAATAGATGTGATTGTGAAAATTTTGTTTATATACTCTCCGTGCCGCGTTAATGTTGACGTTTGCTTTTTGCGCGAAGATTAAGAGATATAATATGTTAATGTGTTGTGAGGTGAGAGAAATAATATTTAATATAAACTTAGTAGTTGTATTAGTGTTGTGTGTGATCCCTACACAGAATAATTAATTGTTTTGTGTGGGTCCAATTTGACAAAAAAAATGTAAACCTTAACGTGTGACAACCCAAAATGAAAAGTGTAAACCTTAACGTGAGACAAAGGGAGTAATTGATAATATGTTTTTTTTGTGCTGCAAAAATTAGTGATTTATACAAATTGGTGTTGGAAATAACATGTTATTTCCTTATTTAAAATTAATTTTTTATAAATATTTATAAGATTAAATTAATAAAATATGATTATGCTTTAAACAATTACATACATTTCAAATATTAAATCAATAAAATATGATATTGTTCTCCATGCATTTGCATATTTAATTGTTTTAGTCTATATATATTCCATTTAAAACATAATTATCATGATTTAGGAATTTTTTATTAAATTAATTTTGAGTACATTTTTATTGGAATTAAATTTTATTATTGACAATTCATGATGATAACTAAAAAATTAATGATTAGTTAAAACAAACCACTAATTTTACTCCTATTGCAAATTAATTCTCACTTTTAAGAAATTACAAAAAAAATACCATTTTTTAGTTATAAATTGGGTGCGTTTTGCAACAATACTTAAAGGTGTCTTTTTTTTTGAAATTATTCAAAAGAGGGAATTAATTTGCAATCTGAGTAAAGTTCTTAGTTTTTTTTGCAATTAACACAAAAATTAATACTCATATACTCCCTCTGTGCCATTTATGTTTGCACCCTTCATCCGACACGGATATTAAGAAAAATGATAATTTTTAGAGATATTATTATTATTTTTGTAATGAATAAATTATAAAATATGTTAAGTGTGCTAGATGGAGATTGTTTTTTTTTTAATAAAGTGTATGGGGAAAGGGTAATTTTGTTTAAATTTTCACCATTTTAGGAAGCTAAATTTTTGTGGAATAATCCAAAATGAAAAGTATGTCTTCCAAAAAGAGATAAAAAGAGACAGGAAGAGTAAATTTATGAAAATATATAAAATAATATATAAATTTACAATGTAAAATTTATAAAAAAAATATTATGATATATATTAAATGTTTCCTCATATTAAATTAGTAAATAAAATAAATTTTAAATATAAACATTTTTAAAAAAAATTAAAAATAAAATTTATTATTAAATAATTAAATAATTTAATTAATATTGTGGGCTCAATACTAGTTAGTGTAGATAAGAGAAGATTTTGGACATTGATTGATCAACGTAGGGTGTAGGATTAGAAGAAATCCGTGGACGACTTATATTGGCAAATCCCAATCGTCCCATCGTAGGCCTCCCACGTAGCTTCATGCTTGGTGGTTGCATCTCTTTTATTTTCATTTATTCACAAATGAAGTCTTCTTTTCTTTTTCTTTTTTTTCAATAATAATAATAATAATAATAATAATAATAATAATAATAATAATAATAATAATAATAATAGATCTATTGTCATACTCCCTCGTCTGGTAAATGTTTTCAGTTAGGTAGGGTGTACACGAAAATTAAGAAAAATACTAGTATGAATTTATGATTATTATAATATTTTTTTTATATTAAATATATTAAGTGTGTTTGTTATGTATGGTTTTTTTTTTAAATAAAATGTATGAGATTTTTTTTTTTTTGATTTTTTTTATGAGGTAAAAACTTTTGTTTTACGAATTATAATAGAAAAAGGTGAAAATTTTATCAACAGAAGGAATACAATCTATGAAAAGTATGTATTTGGGGTTTTGAACATCTGATTTTAAAATTTATACTTTTTTAAAATTTAATTGAATGGCAAGTTTTTAGCTCATATTATTAAAATTTATATTAAATTAATTGACCTAAGAAAGAAGATAAGAGAGGATAAGAAAAATGGACAGACCCCTAAAACTTTAAAAAGAATTACCATATATTGAAATAGTATAATCCAAAGTGTGAAAATTTACTCCTTTTACCTTTTTTTTTTCTTTTTTTCTTTTTTTTTTCTATTTTTTATAATCTAATCCTTTTTTTCTATTTTTTTATAATCTAATCCTTTTTTTCTTTTTTTTTATAATCTAATCCTTTTTTTTCTTTTTAATGTTGTCGTAGACAATTCTTCTACAAATTATTTAAATTTTTTCTTCCCCATGTTTTATCTATTTTTTTTTTCGATTTTTATTCTTTGCCTAATTTTTATATACTTATAAATTGTTTTCTTTTAATGTTTTTATAAATTTCTTTTGAAATTTTTTTAGTAAATGGAGCATTTTTTTAATATATATATATCATTTAGTGCGTTTAACATTTTTTTAAAATCTATTTCTTATGGTAGGATTTAAAATAAACATGGGATTTTTCTTGATAAAGAAGTTTATAACACTTTAAAGATTTTTTTACTTGAATCATTTAACAAAAAACTCTATAATTATCAACATAAATTTTCGTTCTAAATAATTTTCACTTAATATTAACAGAATAAACTCAAGCCATCTAATACACATAAGTGATTTTACTCCTTTTTTTAAAAAAAAATAAATAAATTATTTAGAAGTAACCTTTTTATAAATTTATGTGCAAAAATAAAGGTAAAATTTTATACGGGGTAGAGACAAATTGGGCACCCAACCAAAAATTTCTAGCACCGTCACTATATATATTAGAATAAAATAATTTTCATCAACATTAAATTAAAAATTATAACCAAATAGTCAAAAATATATACACATATATTTAATTTCTAACAAATAGTAGTATAAAACTGATGCATAACAATATCATCCGGTGGGGGTTGGATTAAAACTAGATATTTCCATGAATTTCAATTAATTACCAAATCAATTTCAGATCCACATGTAAGCAAATAAGTAGTATGCACGTAGCTTTTATTTTTATTTTTTTAATTAATTTTTGTAAGAAGAATAAGTCACAATTTCACTTATAAATACCAAATTATATAGCATAAGCCACTACAAAGTCATCCAATATCCATCATTATCTATTTTAACTAGCATTCAATATTCTCCTTGAACATGGCTGAGCACCACCACCACCACTTCCACCACCACAAAGAGGAGGAGGAGAAGCAAGTGGAGGCGGTGACCGGGTACGGCGGTGGTGAGACGGAAAATTATGAGAAGGAAAAGAAGGAACACAAACACAAAGAGCATCTAGGCGAGCTCGGAGCCGCGGCCGCCGGAGCTTATGCCTTGGTTAGTTTCCATAAATATGTATACTCATCATTATTTATAAATTAAATGCATATATACATGTTTCATTTGAAGCAAGCCATGCAAAATTATAAATTTGAATAAATAAATATTGGAAAATTGATGAGTGCATGCAGTATGAAAAACACAAGGCGAAGAAGGATCCCGAGAAAAAGCACAGTCACAAGATAAAGGAGGAGGTGGCGGCGGCCGTGGCGGTGGCGTCGGGTGGATACGCCTTCCACGAGCATCATGAGAAGAAGGAAGCTAAGAAAGAGGAAGAGGAAGCTGAGGGAAAGAAGAAGCACCATTTCTTTTAATTATTCTATTTTCATAATTTTTATAATTAATTAAATAAATAAATATTATGTGATGGTCTGAGTGAATGTGAGTTAAAATGTTGTGTTGTGAGCATCATTGATTTCTGTCATATATCTCATCTTGTGAATAACACGTAGCTATATACTCCATATTTCTATATATGAATATAAATAATTTTTTTTCTCAAAAAATTACTCATCAAGCGATATTATAACACAAAAGATATAGTATAGTATTTCTCTCCGTACGGATTCAAGAATATTATTTACTTTTTGACATGAAAATTAAGGAATATTAATATTTAATGTGTAGTAGGTAGTTATATTAGTGGAGGTGTGAATCCCATTTTTTAATTATATTAATAAGTGTGGATAAAAAAAAATGAGACTAGATACCAAAATGAAAAATATACTTTTAAAAGCGGATAAAAGGAGTAATTAAAAATTTAAAACACAAATGAACAGAAGGAAATTTATAAGAATCAATAATATCAATTGGGGCACTCTTGTGGGCCGGTAACGTGTGAAACAAGTCCGCCCAAAAATTGTGATTACTGTATAAGTAAAATGAGTATTTATTTATAATTAAGTATGTATACGTTCATAAATAAATTATATTATACATTCGAAACATCATATATTATACTTTAATTATTATTAAACATAATTATGATACTAGTTGATATTAGATGCATTTGGGTGGAAAGATGCATTTATATGTATATAATTTTTTATTCTATTTTGTATACATGTTATTCTATTTTGTATATAAGTTTTTTAATAATTGTATATTTTTTTCACATTAAGTTTTTCATTAAAAAAACTTACATCCATTTGTGAATAACTTTTTATTCAATAATATATACATTTTTTTAATAATTGTATATTTTTTTACACTCAATTTTTCATTAAAAAAATTAATAATTTAATTATATACAATTTTTATATTTGTATAAGTTTTTTAAAGTGGGTGCAGGCGGTGCACAGTTTCACAACTCGTCTATAGGCTCTAAACTTTGTCATATTAATGTTATGAAAAGTGATTGTTTTAACAGGTCAAAATAATATTATTAATTGACTAATTATACTATGTATCTAGGTGCGTTCTAAGATAGGGTGACCTACTTTCAATAAAATGTATACAAATATAAACAAAAACATATACAATTCTGAACAAAAATGTATACTCCCTCCGTCCCAAAATTGATTGTACTGTTACTGTAGATACGGAGTTTAAGAAATGTTGTTTTATTGACTTTTTAACTCAACTTTGAGGGGTAAATTGTCCATGCATTTGGGTTTATGTTTTGGATTAACTTTATGATTTAAAAAGTGGAGGATAAATTGGTAATTTGTTTTGCTATTTTTGGAAGGTGCAATCTATTTTGGGACGAATAAATGTGGAAAGTGTGCAATCAATTTTGGGACGGAGGGAGTACAATTTAATTGTTAGTTTTTTTTAGTGAAAAATTAAGTGTAAAAAAATATATTGTTAAAAAATATAGTATACACTATAGAATAAAAAGATATACACATATAAATACTAGTTTTTTTTAATAAAAAACTTAACATGAAAAAAATATACTATAATTATTAAAAATTATGTATACAAAATAGAATAATATATAAACAAAATAGAATAAAAAACTATATATACATATGGATGTACCCTTTAATTATACATGATATCTTATCTCTCATAATAATTATACATGATATCTTATCTCATCCCCAAGTCCGACGAATTAGCTTATTTAAAAGCAATTGCCTGATTAATGTTGTTTCGACACCCCAATTTATTGTTGGGTAGGTGTTGGATGAGACCGTCTCACGGATTCTCTTATTTAAGACGGATCATCCATCAATCCATATAAATATATTTTATATTAAATTAATAAGGAATTTAAAAAAAGAGGGCCTTGTTTGGATTAAATAATTAAGATTATCCCCTTTCGTTTTACTCCAAAATTTCGCTCGCATATTCTGCCTACAGGTTAGTACTATTTTTTATTTTATTTTTCACTTATTCGTTATTAATAATAATAATAATTAATTATTGATAATATTATTAATTATTTATTTGATAGTTTAATGATTTTATTATTACTTTATTCTAATTAGTTATCACTTTATATTAAAATAATTATAATTTTTTATTTATTCTACGAATTGTTCATAAAGTAATTAAATTGGACTATTGTCACTTTTTTCTTTATCATGTATCACTTTTTACTAAACATGTTATCACTTTTTATTATAATAAAATTGTTCGTGAAATAATTTAATTAGACGGATATCAATTTTTTATTTTTATATAAATTATTTTTTTATTAAAATATTATCACTTTTTGTTATATCATTAAAATTTACGTGAAATACATTTTTTTATTAGTTATAACTTTTTATTATAGATATTATCACTTTTCTTTTAAAATATTATAATTTTTCATGTAATAATTTACAGCAATGTTATTACTTTTCATTAATTAATTATCACATTTTATAAATTTATAATATTTAAAATAAAAAATAAATTAAATGAGTAACAAAATTTAAATAATAAAAAATATAACCTAAAAAAATATTAAAAGATCTAATTAAATCACTTTTAAAATTAAAATTTCAAATTTTATAATTTGATTTCAACCAAATAGGGTCCTTTAAAATATGATTAATGGGTTAAATAAAATGATCCGTGAGACAATTCCACTCAAATCTTTACCTTTATTGTTATATGTATGTATAGACAAAGGTTAATTCATGTAACAATGCATAATGCCATTTATTTAGGAATTAATCCATTAATTCATTTTGCCATTCATAGAATCCAACTTATAATTAATCATACTTCATCAAATGCAAACATGATTCATTCAATGATCAAGTGAAAAAGTAATGTAGTATAAAAAATTGACAAATTACAAGAGACTTTGATATGAGACAGATATTCATTTTAATTTATAAAATAAAATGATTCTGATTTACGCATGGACAGAGAAGTAATAAATCAATCAAAGCATTCTTTTTTGATAAAAATATACATACTCTTGTATGGTACCGTGTGTTTTGGGCATGAGGCAAATCTTGATCGTACTTTTATGATAATAAAATTTTGTCTTAAAAAATAAAAAATGGGAACATTCTTTCCTCACAATGTACCAGGCCAGTTACACCTATTACCAGCAACCACACTATCCACACAATCCTACAACTCGATTCTTAAGTTGAATTTGAAAAGGGATAATATCAATTTTGGTCCTTTAGAATATGTAAAATTCAACTTTAGTCATAAGGTTTGGTAAATTTTTAAAGTGGACAAAATAAGGATTAAAAGTGGACCAAAAGAATCGGAAGCAGACATCAGAGGACCACTTTTGAGAAATTATCAAACTTGAGGATTAAAGTTGGATTTGACATATCTTAGAAGACCAAAATTGGTATTTTTCCAATCTGAATATGAATACTATCGAACCCGTTTACCGCCTTTCACCGTTGTATGCTCGGCCCGCCGCTCCTTAATTATGCCTCCACCGCACCTTTCTCGTCCACCCATCCGCTTAATTCCTTCATCCGTCGATTACTTCTCGACGTATCAACACAATTCTTCCTCTATAACGCTAAACCGACATATATACTTTGGCATCTATTATTATATATACTTTTCAAATCATATTTTATCCACTAATATGTCAAAAGTATGAATGATTTGCCATTTAAGTAATACTAAATATAGTATTTTAACTTTTAAGTATATGCTAAAGTATATATATCTATATTTGTATTAGAGTATGTTGATCTATACTGTTTATAATTAAGATACTCACACACAAAAAGTCATATTGTAGCATAAGTAAGACATAGTTTACATCACAATATTCTAACTACTCCTAGATATACTTTCGAATACAATACTCTAATTCAAATCCAACATGCTTTAACATGAACTAGAGAAGTTTTGTTTATAATATTATAATACAATATAAATGTTTACTTTACAATCTAACAAAACTAACTATAACGTAACATCGACCAGCATAAATTAATGATATTTAACACTATTAATATACCAAAATTGAATATAAGCTAGGTGTATGTTATTAATATATTTAGAGTATATATGATCGAATTTCTTTTGGAGTCACTCTCTTGTGAGATGGGTCATTAAAGAGATGGGTTTAAGACGGGCAAATCCAATAAATTATCCATAATTTAATAATATTATATAATATTTTTATAGTTAGTCAATCATTTTAAGAAGTTCTTAATTTGTGGGATGCATTTAAACTACTTCCTTTTTTTTCGACCTTAATGTGTGGGATGCATTTAAACTATTTCTTTTTTTTTCGAATATTGATATGAACTGTTGTAACTTCCCCTAAATTAATTATGTTTCCATTCCCTGTTGTTTATTTTAAGAATAAATGTGTATATATGGGGTTAAATTATAATCCATCCATTGATACTATTGTATGTAATTTCTAAATTATAGTATACTATAAATTATTGTAAAGTATTATTATTACTATAAAAAGAGCAAGGTAGGTTTTGGTTATATTATATTTATGATGCTTTAAAGTATTATAATATAATTTATTAAAGTATCATTAATTTATGTTAGAGTATGGCGTTTACGGCTTATAGTGTGCATTAATACTTTTATTATGTAATAGTGAATGTAATACTTTTATAATGTAATAGTGAATGTAGTAAATGCAACTAACGTAGAAAAACGTGCTAAAGTATCATTGGTGTATCCTATAGCATATCGCTTGTGCATTATAGTATCTGGCACACGTAAACGTACTAAAATATCATCAGTCTATCCTATAGTATGTGTGTTATAATATGTAAACGTGTTAAAGTGTAAACGTACTAAAGTATCATCACACGTAAACGTACTAAAGTATCATCAGTATATCATATAGTATATCGTTTATGCGTTATCATCAGTCTATCCTATAGTATGTCGCTTGTGTTTTATAGTATGTAAACGTGTTACAATATATAATATGTTGATTTAAATGTGATTTCGACGTGAAACCTAAACTGATCAAATATTTGATATATTTAACAGCAATTCTATGGAGAAATACATTGACAAATAAAATTTACAAGCAATTCTATGGAAATATACATTGATAGAACATGTATCTAGAGTAACAATATAGAAGATGTAGAGATTTACAGATGTATTCAAGTATACATTGATACAACGTCATATATCCAATTCAACGTGGACTTTCCATTTCTATGTTTCTTTGTTCGAATTTGGGAAGAATTTTTTCTCTTTCCCAGTATTGATTTTCATGAAATCCACATAATTGAAAAACATCGAATACTCATCTTCATCTCTGCTAGTAATCTTACACACCCATCATCCATTAACGTGCTCATCCATCACATTGCGAATTTTGTACTTGATCAGTGCCGCCACATTCGATGGTCGCGGCCAAACCACCATGTTGAACACTACCTCTCCTACTGCGTTGAGTTGAAAAATCAGTATTGCATCTTTTTTTGTAAACTTGACTATCTCTTTGTTGATATGTTTCTTTTTTATGAAAAAATCAATTAATATTTCTTTAAATTAGCAATTTTATAAGATATGATAACTCTCGATTAATAATTATTAATAGGTCAATATTAAAAGGGGTTATTTAATTTAATAAATCAAAATAAATATCCATCTCAGATTCGTCTCACGGGATGAACGTCTCAAAAAAGAGTTTGTCTTTCTTTTGATGTTTAAGTCTCTGAGTAATGTTAATGTGTGTATATATATAAGTAAATAAATCTAATCAAATATAATAAAGTCAATAAATTAAGGGTTGAATTATTCTTATAAAATTAGTAAACTGTGAGATGGTTGAGGGATAGATCACTGTATTAGTAGTTGAGAAGCCATGTCTAATTTACTTTGCACTCAGATATGCTTTGCTTTTGAGTAGTGTTAATGTGTGTATATATATAAGTAAAAATCTAATCAAATATAATAAAGTCAATAAATTAAGTGTTGAATTATTCTTATAAAATTAGTAAAATGTGAGAAGGTTGAGGGATAGATCAGTGTATTAGTTGTTGAGAAGTCATGTCTAATTTACTTTGCACTCAGATATGCTTTCCAAAAGCAATGGAATAATTAGCATGCTTTGAATTGGATACATAGAAACTATTACTAGTCAACAAAGTTCATATTTTCACCATTATAGAATATCATTATTTTGAAATTATTTTGGTGTTGTGTATTATTGGGTGAATAATGTGTGGGTTAGAGATACAATGCATCTTAAAAGAAAATATTTGTTTTTACTGTGTACGTATTACTCTCTCCGTCTCATAAGAACGTTTACATATATTATTTCATTTTGGGAACCCCATAAATATATTTATATTTTTCTTTACGGTATATAAGACCACACAAGATATTCAAATATTTTTATAGGTCCACAATACTACACTAATACAATTATCTACTATATATTAAAATATTATTTTCTCTCATCTTAATATATATTAAAATATTATATTTCGTAATTTCCATGAAAAAACAAATGTAAATTTTTTGACGAGACGAAAAGAATATTCATTTAAGACGTATAAAATAAAATATAATACCAAAATATATTCCGACTTGTATACTCAATATAGTACCTAGAGCTAATACTTCAAGGAGTTTTTACTATTTAAAAAGATGAATGGAAGCATTTATAATTGAGTATATGAATTAATCTTAATTGCAAATTAGAGAAATCAAGCGGTCCATGTACCAAATCATATTTCACATGTAAGAAAGGTAAAAAATTTTACTAGTCATTAGTCATTATTCATTAAGTAAAATTTATTTGGCCAACTTTTTTAAAAATAATTTTTAGTAGTCATGTCAAGTGCACTTCCCAATTTACTCTTATAACTATCACGATAAAGAACAAAAATTATGGGGGAATCATTATGTCAGTATTGACTGCATTAAATAGGGTGAGTGAGATCACATTTAAAATTATAGGAAAATTTTAAAAAAATGATTCTACACATTTTTTTCCAGAAAAAATAAAAAAAAATTCAATTTTTTTTCTTCTATTCAGTCTATTCGGCCAACATTTTTTTTCCAGAAAAAATTTAAAAAAATCGAAATTTTTTTTCTTCTATTTGGCCCCAAATTTTGTTATATTCAACCAACACTTTTTTTAAAAAAAATTAAAATAAAAATCAAAATTTTTTTCTTCTATTCGGCCTAAAATTTTGTCCTATTCAGCCAACATTCTCTATTCTATTCGGCCAACACTTTTTTTCCAGAAAAAATTTAAAAAAAAAACAAAAAAAATTCTTCTATTCAGCCTTATCAGCCCAAAATTTTGTTCTATTCGGCCAACGCTTTTATTTTCAGAAAAATTTTAAAAAAATCAAAAAAAATTCTTCTATTCGGCCCAAATTTTTTTTATATTTGACCCAAAATTTTGTTATATTCGACCAACACTTTTTGTTCTATTCGACCAACATTTTTTTTCTTCAGAAAAAATTAAAAAAAAAATTTGAATTTTTTCTTCTATTCGGCCTATTCAGCCCAAAACTTTGCTCTATTCGGTCAACACTTTTTTTCATTAAAAATTAAAATAAATCATACGAATAAAATTAATGCATCTTTTTGCATTTTAATAAATAAATATATTCATGAGGCATGTAAAAGTAACAAATTAATGCATTCAGTAGACTATAAAATAAATTATTGTACTTTAATATTTTTTGGTCAAAAAGAGACCTCAAACTTGTGATGAGTGGGTCCCTCTCAAAGGCATTTTGGTCAATTCCCATAAAAGTGACTAGAATGAATTGTTTTTAATATATATGACCATTTAAAATTATTTTTAAGTAATAGTGGTTACTTTTTGTCATTATCACAAGAGGTATTTTTCTTTTTCCCTTACTTTCTTTATTTCATTATTTACTTTACCTTTTTTTAGTTCTATATAAAGTTCATTTTTTAAAAATAGGCTAATTATATTCTGCACCTACTCTCAAAAACTTATATAAAATATATATATATATATATATATATATATATATATATATATATATATATATATATATATATATATATATATATATATAATTATTAATTTTTTTAATAAAAAATTCAGTATAAAAAAGTATACAATTATTAAAAAACATGTATACACTATTAAATAAAAAGTTATACACATATGAATGTTAGTTTTTTTAATAAAAAACTTAGTCTGAAAAAAGTATACAATTATTAAGAAACACGTATACAAAATAGAATAACATGTACACAAAATAAAATAAAAAGTTATACACATATGGTGCACCTTGCACCCAGGTGCACCTAATATCAACTCTTAAAATTAACACCGATCTCCATCCAATAATCTAAGAGTATAAAAAAATTGTTAGGTTGATTTTTCATTCTTTCCTTATTTGTTTGTCCTACTTCGTTCTTCCCCTTTAAAAATTTTAAAAAATGTCTTAACAAATAAACTCTTATTACATCATATTTTCAAAAATGTTACTCTTACCTAATTTACTTAACTTACTTTATCATTTATTTATTACTCTCTCTGTTCCCTCGAAAGAGGGTTTTTTTTCCGTTTTGGTCATCCGCTCTAAAGAGAATAATTTCTTTTTTTACACTTAAGGATCTCACATACACCCACTAATACAATTAAAATATGAAGTCTACCCTACCACTAATACAACCACCTCATACAAATTAAATAATAATAGTACTCCTTAATCCACTTGCACA